>CAUYSK010039623.1:0-62047 GCA_963575035.1 Avahi laniger | reverse complement strand
ACCTCAGACTCCTGGGCTTAAGCGATCCTCCTGCCTCAGCCTCCCGAGTAGCTGGGACTACAGGCATGCGCCACCATGCCTGGCTAGTTTTTTCTATATATTTTTAGTTGTCCAATTAATTTCTTTCTATTTTTAGTAGAGACGGGATCTCGCTCTTGCTCAGGCTGGTTTCGAACTCCTGAGCTCAAACAATCTGCTCGCCTCGGCCTCCCAGAGAGCTAGGATTACAGGCGTGAGCCACCGCTCCCAGCCCTCACAAGGAGATTTTATAATCTAGTTGTTTATACAAAAAATCTATATACAGGAAAAACATTTGAGGAACAATTGAGCTACCCATGGCCAAATGCAGACTGATGTCATGTAACCTTAGTGCTCTATTGAGTGCTCAGACACAGTAGATGGATCACTGTAGGCTTAATTAGGAAATAAAGATCTTTTCACTGGGCATCAAAGGAAGAGATGGTATTTATCAGAATAGTCTTGTTTTCATGACTTGGATAGGCTCTGTCTTCCTTTCTTGAACATGACTGCTGCATTTCACATTCCCCTCTCAAAAGTGGAGGGGCATGTTAATTTTAGAAATCAAAGATGGGATCTCTCTGTGTTACCCAGGCTGGAATGCAGTGGCTAGTCACATGTGCAATCATAGCATACTACAGCCTCAAACTCCTGGGCTCAAATGATCCTTCTGCCTCAGCCTCCTAAATGGCTGGGAAGTACAGTCATGTGCCACAGCACCCAGCTTCCACATAGATTTAATGAGTAACCCCTATGACACAAGTTATATGTTAAGTACTAATCATTATGTATATATGTAAAAAAGAGCCACATAGAGTTATGGCTTCTGTGAGCTTGCCATTTAAGAAAGCTTGAGATTTAGAGAATGAGGGAGAAATTTGAATCATTCATTTTGTATTTCTGCTTGCTAGAGGTTTTGTCCCTGTGTGCCTTAGGATGATTCCTTTTCTCACTCACTATTTTAGACCAAGTCTGGGTTTGTGTTTCCACCTGGATTTGTAACACTTTGACATTTTCAATGCTATGCATAATGTCACTAATTCATTCTGGTTTTGACTCGAATAGAGCTAAATTATAAGTTGTGTTTAGTGCTTCACCTGCTCCTTATCTTGCATAGAATGTAGCACCTACCTGCTACCCTGAGTGCTTAGCTTACAAAATGCCTTGTGACGGTTTCATTATCCCTTACCCCCTCCCTTTCCATTCCTGCTCCCCTCATCTCTGGTTTCCATTTAGATGCTGACATCAGAAGGAGCACAGCCTCAAGCAGCAAATCCTTCATTTCTTCTCAGTCCTTGTGAGTACTTTTTTTTTTTTTTTAATAAAACTTTGGGATATGTGAAGAGACAAGCCCAGTTCTTTGCATATTGGTAGGAACAGTCATGGGAAAAACCATCCAAATTCACAAAGAGGCCAGGTTAAAGTGACAGGCCGGCCTGACAGTGGTAAGCCCAAGGGGAGAGAACAGAAGATCTTTGGTCCAAACAGGATGGACTCTCATGGAGGCAAAGCTTAAAATGTGAATTTTTCCTTCTTGGCTGACTCTGTTCATAACGGGAGCCCCAGAAAAGACAGCAGTGATTGTGATTTTTGTTATGAAATCAAATTGAACAGGTTCTACATTGTAGACCTAAGTAGGGGAAATAGTAGCTCATTTAGGAGGAAAAATATCTCTTTATAGTCCACAGAGCTTTTTTACTCACTTTATTTTGTAAGCAGGCATTATAATCTCCATTTTGCAGTTAAAGAAACTAAGGTTCAGAGAAAAGAAGTGACAGAGTCCTTAATTAGCTGTGCCATGTAATACCAGTAAGTGGAATTTGAACCTAAGTCTTCGGACTGTAAGACCAGTATATTTGTCACTGCACATGTGTGAGAAGATGATGAGAAAAGCAGCTGAGCAGACTAGGGGTGCTGGGAGTATTCTATCAGCCCGGAAGTTCCTGTGTATGATGTCAGGTCCTGAAGGGAAGACTCCCATCCACCTTTCTTGTCCCCATGCTCAGCTTCCCTTGATCCTCTCCTTTCCAGCTCCCACTGCTTCCTACACTCCACATCTGCTGAGGCAGTGGCCATGGGGCTCCTGAAGCAGTTTGAGGGGATGCAGCTTCCAGCTGCCTCGGAACTGGAGTGGCTAGTCCCAGAGCATGATGCTCCTCAGAAGGTAGGCTCTTCAGCTCTTCTTCCCCACCCAGGAGACTGTGAGCCTTTCTGATCTTGTCTCCTTTGTCACATGTCCCCAGTCTAGAATGAGCCTGTGTGTTTCCTTTCTTATTCATAGAAGCCATTTATTACAAATGTGTCGAGTGCTTGCGTAGATTTTCCCTAGCAATTGTCAAAACAAGAGTTAAAGTTTCCTTCATTGTCCTTATTCCACATGACAGTGCTCACTAGACCCAGAGATACAACTCTTGTTTTGTGACTACCTTTGAGACACTATGAAAGTGAATTGTGCAGACTCTTCTTCGCTCTGCAGTTGAGTTTCTAAGGCATGAACCACATGGCATACCAAGGGTCCTGAGATGAGTGCAGGGACATCAGCAGCAGGTGCCACCACCTGGGATGCTGGCTTTGATTGCTTCTTGAAACCCAAGGCTCTCACTTCCAATACCCTGGTGCCTCCTGGTTGGTTTTGAGGGCCAAGGTTTCCTAAAGGCCTTACCCTGTGGTATTCCTGAAATGTCTTTCATTAACTATGCTCTGTCATGGCCAGAAACGTGAAGCATTTGCGTTTCCCCCGACTGTGCATGGTAGCTCACTCTGTGCTTTTCTTCTGTAGCTCCTGCCCATCCCTGACTCATTGCCCATCTCACCGGATGATGGGCAGCACGCTGACATCTACAAGCTGCGTATCCGTGTTCGTGGCAACTTGGAGTGGGCCCCACCGCGGCCTCAGATAATTTTTAATGTTCATCCAGCCCCAACGTGAGTAGCCAGCATCTCTGCCCTTTGGAAAACAGATACATCCTCTTTGGATTGTCAGGGCTTTCTCCTGTCCCTGTTGTCTCTGCTTCCAGCTGTACTTCCCACACAATTCTGTCCATTTAAAGGCGGAGGAAGAGGATTATCCATTTCATCCTTAAGTTCTCACTCCAAATCCTCCTCTTCCTTCCCAGAGCTAATTGGAAAGGAGGCCTTTTTTCCACTGCATGCCTCAGCTGTTGCCTTTCTCCAAATAGATTTGTGAGCTTACTGGTTTTTCTTTTTCTTTTAAGATGGATGGATGCGATTTTCTGCTATTGTTCTCCCCCCTTCACTATTTCTCATCCCTTATAGTTGTCTGGAAAGTGTGGTTCATTATTAGGGAGAGTCACTGCCTAGACCTAAATCCTAACTTAATCTTCACTTTGATTTAGTTCTCCCAATAGCTTCATTTGGTCCCACTAAAACAAGAGGTGAATTCCCCTCCTTCCCACACTTTAAAGTGTTCTACATTTGTCTCTTCATCCTTTACACCTCAGGGGCCGTATGCACCTGCTATCTGCCAATCCCCTCTCCTTCCCGTTCCTTAGGAGGAAAATTGCTGTGGCCAAGCAGAATTACCGCTGTGCGGGATGCGGCATCCGGACTGACCCTGGTGAATATCTTCTGTTACCACCATACTGTCTCCAAGGGCTTTAGCCTCTCCCGCACCTAGGACAGAGGGCTTGTCAGAGGCAGTAAGAGGAGGCGACAGGACAGAATTGCGGAAGGGGAAAGAAGGGGCCTGGAGGGGAAGGGTAGGACCAGGAATGAGCACTGGCAATCAGTAGGAAATTATTTCTGGGAGCACATTACCAGGATTGTTTACTGGAGACAGTTGGGTAGTTTCAGCTAGGTTCTTGGAGACTGAGCCTTGGCAGGTTTTGTTTCCCCAGTGGCCTCCTGGGTGGGACGTAGGTACCACAGGCCCCACTATGTGGGTTTCTGTCAGCTTTGGGGAGCCCACCAGAGGTGGCTGGAGGCAGGCCACTGGCCGTCCCTCCCTGCCCTTTCGAGGGAGTAGCCTTACCAGCTTATAGGTAGGAAAGTCTCATCTGGCCCTTTGGCTTTCCCATTTTTCCAGATTATATCAAGCGGCTGCGGTACTGTGAGTACTTGGGCAAGTACTTCTGTCAGTGCTGCCATGAGAATGCCCAGATGGTCATTCCCAGCCGGATTCTACGCAAGTGGGACTTCAGCAAATACTATGTCAGCAATTTCTCCAAGGACCTGCTCATTAAGATCTGGAATGATCCTCTCTTCAATGTGCAGGACATCAACACCGCCCTCTATAGGAAGGTCAAGCTGCTCAATCAAGTCCGAGTAAGACCCTTGAAAAGGCCACATCAGAAATTCTTACCTTTCTCCTCTCCTCATCCCGTCCCTCTGTTCATACAGGACTTCCCAAGCTCACCACACTTCTCATTATCACAATTTCAGAGCTGTAACTGTGTCATCATTCATGCTCTCCCTATGTACTTTCTTAATCTCTTCCCATTCCCCAGGTATCTTTCTAGTCAGAGCCTCAAACCTGGCAATGGCAGCTCTGAACCTATAGATAGTGCTTAATGGCAAAAGCAGAATTTCTCCCTTCACTGAAAATATTACTGAGTGGAGAATCAGGTATTAAGTGGGAAATTCGAATTCTGGAATTCTCAGCTTCTCTGGGCTATGTTTGTGATTTGTGCAGACTGACCTGGCAGAGGGACCTTCCGAGAACGGAGATCACTTTGAAGCAGGTTGTTGAGTTAGAGGTGTAGAGGACAGTGTGATCTGCCTGCTACATGCAAAACTTCCAGACCGCCAGGGTTTAAAGGCACCGGTCTTTCTAACAGTTGATTCTCTCCTCTTCTCCACACCCCCCCACCCCACCCACATTTTTTCTTCAGCTGCTGCGGGTCCAGCTATATCACATGAAGAACATGTTCAAGACATGCCGGCTGGCCAAAGAGTAAGTCTTGTGTGGAGGCCAGAGTCCTTTGGTGGAGTAAATGTCTCTGAAAGGGACATGTCCCAGCAGTTGGCTCTTGTTATGTGAAGGAGAGTAGAGGGATTTTGCAAAAATGTAAGTGGTAAATGAGAAGCCACAGCAGTAACTGTATCTGTATCCTTCTCTCTTGAAGGGGAAATCTGTGGTTCTTCTATCCAGAGCAGGCCACCACTCTTTGTAAGCTGGCATGGATCACTCTGCAGGAGGTTATAAATAAGTCACTTCTGTCATCCAGACACCTGGTAGTGTGGGAAGGCTGAGGTGGCCTGGAACGCTTGGGCTGGCCGAATCTTGCCCACCCTTATTACTTTATCTCTCCTGCTTTTCCAGATAGGGAACCTTCTGCTGTCATGTGCCACAGAAAGTGTTCATTCTCTCCCCTACCCCCTTCCCCTCATTTCCTGTAGGCTTCTGGATTCCTTTGACACAGTCCCAGGCCACCTGACAGAAGATCTCCACCTGTACTCACTGAATGACCTGACTGCAACCAGGAAGGGGGAGCTGGGGCCCCGGCTTGCTGAGCTCACCAGGGCAGGAGCTGCCCATGTAGAACGGTGCATGGTGAGAAAGTCTTGCTTTAACATGCAGCTGAGCCCTTAGGGAAATAGGGAGTGGGGCTGGACCCAGGGTTCTTGCCTTTTAGCTCCAGGAAGTTGACGTGGCCAGTCAACACTGTGAGAGAAACTGAAGAAGGTTGCTGTTCCAGCTAAATCATCCAGATGTAAAGGACCTAGAATTAGAAGAGGAATTGGTGCTGGCATTGCCCCTGGGTAGTTCCAGGCAGGACTGAGCAGACTTTCACTAAAGAATTGCCATGATGTGGGAGGAGAACCCAGGAATCTGGAGATTCTCCTCTGGGTCTTGGCTTTATTATTTTCAATCACTGTGACCAAAAGAAATACTTTGTCTTCTCTGAAAGAAGATAATAACTATATACACTTTCCTCTCAGCATTTTTGAAAATTGTTGAAACAATTTACATGATGGCATTTTGTAAGCTTTTTTTTTTGACAAGGTCTCACTATATTGCCCAAGCTGGTCATGAACTTCTGGGCTCAAGGGATTGTCCTGCCTCAGCCTCCCAAGTAGCTGAGACTACAGTAGGAGCACACCACCACGCCTAATTTTTTATGTTTGTAGAGATGGGGTCTTGCTGTATTGCACAGGCTAGTCTCAAACTCCTGAGCTCAAGTGATCCTCCCGCCTCAGCCTCCTGAGTCACTGAGATTACGGGTGTCCACCACGGTGCCTAGTTCTTGTCTCCTCCTTAAAGCTTTGTCTAACACTGCCCAGCCTGGCCCTAGTTTGGCTTTCATGTTTCTAAGTCCAGCCCAGGCTTCTTCCCTTAGCCGACTCAATTTTTATTTATATTTTGCTCCTCCCTCCCTGGGGTTCACCCTCCTGTGCCAGTTCCTGATGTGCTACCTCTCATTTTGCTACCTGTCTCTTTCCTCCCCAGCTCTGCCAAGCCAAGGGCTTCATCTGTGAGTTCTGTCAGAATGAGGAAGACATCATCTTTCCTTTTGAGCTCCATAAGTGCCGGACCTGCGAAGGTGAGGGCTGGAGTGCCAGGAGTGGCACAAATAAGACTGGACACAAAGCTCATTGATTTCCCGTGAGCCACCCTGTTAGCAAGAGTTTGGTTTGATTCCACAGTTCCCTGTGTTTCTCCACCAGAGCACCGAGCCATGGTGGTGAGAAGGGGCAGTGGCAGTGACTTACTTCCTGCTTGAGATAATACAAATTGTTTTCTTCTCTCTCCCACCTTCCCAACCCGAATAGAGTGTAAAGCGTGTTACCATAAAGCTTGCTTCAAGTCTGGAAGCTGTCCCCGGTGTGAGCGGCTGCAGGCCCGGCGGGAGTTGCTGGCCAAGCAAAGCTTGGAGTCCTACATGTCAGACTATGAGGAGGAACCCACTGAAGCCTTGGCCCTAGAAGCCACCGTCCTGGAGACCACCTGAAGAAAGCACATTAAGCCCTCTGCCTAGAGGCTGGGGTCATACGTAATGCGGAACTGAGCCATGCTTTTAAGGACTTTCCCCACTTGGGGCTCTTTTTTTTTTTTTTTTTAAATTATCATCATTATTATTTTTTATGCCTTGTCTGATGTCTGTGTGTAGTCAGCCTTTGATAGGTTGATGGGGTCCAGCCTGTTGTGACAGATAAATTGTAAGCACCAGGTATTTCCATCAGAACTGACATGTAGGTTCTTACGCGAAGCTTTCTCTGTCAGGGGAATGGACAGCAAGACCCAATTCTTCCGACATACATGGCCTTCTCTCCTAGGACCAGATCTGGTTTCAGCTGTATCTCAAGTGTCACTTCCAGTTTTATTTTGTTTTAGTTCTGGAGATTCTGAGCCAGGCCTTTCTTAACCAACTCTCTTCTTTGCTGCTACAACAGGGGGATGGAGTTTTCTCTCTTCTAATTTTGGAACAGGGTCAGACTCTGCCCTGAGGAGGAGAAGTAGCAGAGAATGGGACTGCATCATGGGCATTCTTTCCAGCTTATTTCAGTGTTTTGGGGGCCATAAAAACAGAATCATTGCTATCCTAGAATCCTCAGATACCTCAGAGAGGCATCCATGACTTCTCTGTTTGAAATATTCTAGGCATAGATGATCTCACAGTTGACTTTCTTTGTCTACCCCAGTGCGCTTGAAGCAAAGAACAGAACTTACGCTTAGGCCAGGCCCATTTGTAGCCTTATACCACAAGCATAATTGAGGCTATGACTCTGTTGCTTAAAGGAGCATTTAGTGAGTGACAGGAGCTATTGGCCTCTTTTAACCTAGGTCTGTTTTAACCTAGTCCTTTGGTGAAAATATGATCTTTCGAGCTCAGGCAAGTCCCTAATGCCATGCTAAGGTGAGGACAGAAACCCCACACACCATCTTAGTGGGTCCCTTCCTACCCTGTCCTCTGTTTGATGGTGATTATGGTTCTGAGTAAAAGTATGGCCCAACTCCTTTCTGTCTCTCCTTCCTGCAACAGAACTGGGACCCTCCTTGGTGGCTGAGTGTCTCTTGCCTTAAGTTTCTTTTGTCAAAGTTGGGGGGAAAGCTTCCTGCTATTAGTGGTGTTATAAAACTTGACAGTTGTGGGTGTGTGTGAATGTTCTTATGTTCTTGGGATAACAAAAGCCTTTATGCCAATTATGCACTTAACTCTTTATCCAGCTTGATGATATTTGTATGTTCAGTCATCCTTTTCATAGTATTGATTTTAGTATTACCCCCCATCCCCACCACCTTTTTAATGTGTATTTTGAGGGGAGGAGTTCTTGGATGGGATGGTGTACATGTCTGTGGTGGTCTTTTAAGTTGCTATAGCTTCTAACTTTTATAAAAAACACTGGTCAGGGTTGTTCTCCAACAGCTGGCAGCTCTGTGAACTAAATCCCGCACCATTTTTGTTCTGAGATTGACTTCTTCCTGTGTACCTGTCTTCCCATAGTTGGTTGCTAGTAGAAAAAAGTTGGCCTGGGTGCTGCCCCAGGAAGCTGAAAAGAAAGTTGCACATGGTTGGTGGAAGCTGACGAGTGCCTGAGTGGCAGGTGACAAGGAGTCTCACAAGGAAGGAGAAAGGGCATTAAAGGTGATATCCAAACTGAGGCTCCACCAGAGCAAAAGGGAACATGTAGGAGTTGGCCTATGGTGTTGGTTCCTCTGCCTTAAACTTGGGATCTGAAGGCTGGAAGACCCTGAGGCTGTTCTCCCTTCAGTTCATGGTGAAGCTGTAGAAGCCAAGGCCCAGCCTACCTTTGAGAGCTAACTAGAAACTCCCTTGTCCTTCAAGGAACTTTGGGAATGACCCCACAAAACTCAAGTCTCACTAAGGGTCAGACCCCAGATTCGAAACTGGGTTATAAAAATGGTGAGCTCTACTTCCAGTTTTGCTTTAAATTACAAATCCACTCCTTACTCCAAGTCACTACACTGGAGGAGAGATGTACTCTCTTGTCCTGCCTGTTTCATATGAGCATAGGATGAAAAGATGAAAAATGCTGACACAGTTCCTAAAGCTGAACTCAACAGCCTTATGAGCTCCCGATTTTCACTTATTTTTCCTCACCTCCCCCATCCTATCCCTTTAGATTGTGTACCTGTTTTAGCGACCCTGATGCTACACTGTCATCACTTTCCAAACACCCATTTATTTATTTATTAGAGAGTGGGGGAGAGAGGGCAGAGGATGGGATGTTTTGAAAGCACTTTTTAATTTATCAGTATCTGAAAATCCCCTGCTGTTGTGGGGAAATTTGAATGCACTGAAGAGAGTTCCTTCTAAATGAAATGGGAGGGAAGTGTTCTTTTCTGTAAATAAAGAGAAAAACCAGTTTGCTTCCAAGGTAGAGACAAGATTCAAGACAGCAGAAGAGTGGAAGGCAAATATATTCCACTTAAATGAGGCTGTTATTGACTTTCTCTGCCAAAGCTTTAGCACTTCTGTTGAATTGACATAAAAGGAGCAAGAGTCTAAACAGATGTTTCTTGTGTGTACAACCTTTGTTTCGAACTGGATTTCCACTTGCTGTAGTTCTTGCACAGCTTAACAGTTCATTGTCATCTTTAATAAACTAAGGAAATGAAATTCTGCCTTTTGTTTGCCTGCCTTGACTGTAGAGGAATGGTACTGAGTGTCTACTGTAAAGCAGGCATGTCTGAAAATTAAGGTTTCTTATTACGCAGAGCAAGCTGGACCATACAAGTCCAGAAAAGTGAGTTGGAGTGCTTTGTCATGGACTTGCTGTGAGACCTTGAGTGAATCACTTCACCTCTCTGGATTTCTGTTCCTTCGTGTGTACAATGACAGGACTAGGCTTTGTGACACGCAGTCCTTTCCAGTGCATGGGTATGTGCCCTCTGCCCATACCTTTGGCGTAACTCTCACATAAAGTGAGGTCAGTCTTCCTCTCTGCCACCACCCGAATTGTCTTGGATGCTTCAGTTCCCACTGCTGTGAGCATCTGCCTCTGGCTTTCTCTCTTATACTCCTGGGCTACTGGAGCTCCATCTCCACCCTGCAACTTTGTGAACATTTCCCCTTAGCTATCCCTTGACGTCTCCAACCAATATGTCTAAAACTAACGTAAGTATCATATTTCCCAAAACCTAACCATTAGTCACCTGGGTTTCAAAATTTAGTTGTATTCAGCTTCCTCTCTCAGTCAAGTGGCATGTCCAGCTAGTCAAGCATTTTCTCCTTCCTACCACCCATCATCAAGTTCTTTTAATTTTTTTTCTTTAAAATAAATGTCGTATTCCTTTCCATCACTAGCATACAAATCCAGCTGCTTGTATCATGTCTCAACTACCTCCAGTTGTGCTACTTTCTTCCTGTTTACTCATCAAATATTTGGGTACTTACTGCATGTCAGTTTCTGTGCTAGGCTCCAGGAGGGAGTAAAATGGAGACAGTTTTCTACTCTTAAGCAATTTAGTCTTGTGGGGAAGACAGACATGGCATAAAGTCACCAATTACAAGCTATAATAAGAGTTACAAAGGAGAAAAATAGATGCCGTTGAAAAAAACAATAAGGTGACCTAATTTAGATCAGAGACAAGTAAGGCCCCTGAGAAAGTAATACTTCAACCAAGACCCAAAGAATGAGGCTCAAAGTAGGCAGAAAACAGCTCTGGACAGGAACTAGCACATGTGATGGTCTTGAGACAAGAGGAGTTTTGGCAGGAAATTGAAAGGAGGACTTAACTACGAATTTTAGATTTTATTCTAAAAACATTGGTGCAATGAACTGAATATGTCCCTCCAAAATTCATGTTGAAATCCTAATCCCAACTCGATGGTATTTGGAGGTGGAGCCTTTGGGAAGTAATTCGGTCACGAGGGTAGAGCCTTCATGAATGGGATTAGTGCCCTTATAAGAAGATGTCAGAGAACTAGGTTGCTCTCTTTCTAACATGTGAGGACAGAGCAAGATGACTGTTTGTAAACCATTTAGAGGACCCTCACCAAGAACCTCACCCTGCTGGCGCCCTGATCTCAGACTTCCAATTTCCAGAATGGTGAGAAATAAACGTTTTGGGTTTTTTAATTTTATTTTTGAAATTGACAAATAATTGTACATATTCATGGGGTGTACATAGTGATGTATTGATATATGCAATGTATGGTGATCAGATCAGGGTAATTAGCATGCCCATCATCTCAAACATTTATTATTTCTTTGTGTTGGGAGCATTCAATACCCTTCTAGCTGTTTGAAATGATGTAATATATTATGGTTAACTACAGTCATCCTCAGTGGTATAGAACACTAGAACTTATTTTTCCTATCTAGCTATAATTTTGTAACCTTTAACAAATCTCTCCCTATTCCTTTCTTCCCAGCCTCTAGTATCCTCTACTAGAGGATACTTTTTACTTCTATGAGATGAACTTTTCTTAGCTTCCACAAATGAGAACATGCGGTATATAACTTGCTGTTCCTGGCTTATTTCAGTTAACATAATGTCCTCCAGTTCCATCCATGTTGCTACAAATGACAGGATTTCATTCTTTTTTATGCCTGAATAGTATTTCATGGTGTGTATATTACACATTTTATTTATCCATTCATCTGTTCTTGGACACGTAGGTTGATTCCATGTCTTGGCTATTGTGAATAGTGCTGCAATAAACAGGCGATGCAGATGTCTCTCCCATATAATGATTTCCTTTCCATTGGATACATTCCCAGTAGTGGGACTGCTGGGTGATATGGTAGTTTTGTATGGTAATTTTTTGAGGGACCGCCATACTGTTCTCCATTGTGGTTATAGTAATTTGCATTCCTACCAGCAGTGTATATGAGTTCATTTTTCTCCACATCCTTGCCAGCGTTTGTTATTTTTTGTCTTTTTGATAATAGCCATTCTAACTGGGGTGAGATGATACCTCAAAATCATTGTGGTTTTGATTTGCACTGCACTCACAATTGAACATTTTTTCATATATTTGTTTGGCCATTTATATGTCTTCCTTTGAGAAACATCTTTTCAGATCATTTGTCCATTTTTTTTTTTTCGAGACAGAGTCTCACTGTGTTGCCTGGGCTAGAGTGCTGTGGTGTCAGCCTAGCTCACAGCAACCTCAAACTCCTGGGCTTAAGCAATCCTTCTGCCTCAGAATCCCGAGTAGCTGGGACTACAGACATGTGCCACCATGCCCGGCTAATTTTTTTCTATATTTTTAGTTGTCCAGGTAATTTCTTTCTATTTTTAGTAGAGATGGGGATCTCACTCTTGCTCAGGCTGGTCTTGAACTCCTGAGCTCAAACGATCCGCCTGCCTGGGCCTCCCAGAGTACTAGGATTACAGCCATGAGCCATCGCGCCTGACCTATTTGTCCATTTTTAAATCGGATTATTTGGGGTTTTTTTTGCTGTTGAGATGTTTCAGTTTCTTGTATATTCTGGATAGTTTTCCCTATTGGATGAACAGTTTGCAAATGTTTTCTCCCATTCTATAGGTTGTCTTTTTACTTTGTTGATTTATTTTCTTTGCTGTGCAGAAATTTTTAGTTTGATATAATCCCCTTTGTTTATTTTTGCTTTTGTTGTCCGTGCTTTTGAGGTCTTATTCATAAGATCTTTTCCCAGACCAATGTCCTAAAGTATTTCCCCTATGTTTTCTTCTAGTAGTTTTATCATTTTGGATCTTACATTTAGGTCTTTGATCGATTTTGAGTTGATTTTTATATAGGGTGAGAGGTGGGGGTCCAGTTTGTCCAGCACCATTTTTGTTAATTTTTATTTTTTGTGTTGGGGGGTGTGTGTGTGTGTGTTTGTGTGTGCGTGTGTGTGTTTTGAGGCAGGGTCTTGTTCTAGTTGCCTGGGCTAGAGTGCAGTGGCATCATTGTAGCTCACTGCAACCTCAAATTCCTGGGCTCAAGTGATGCTCGTGCCTCAGCCTCCCAAGTAGCTAGGACTACAGGCACACATCACTACACCCAGCTAATTTTTCTATTTTTTGTAGAACTGGGGTCTTGCTATGTTGCTCATGCTGATCTCAAACTCCTGGAGTCAAGTGATTTTCCTGTCTTGGCCTCCCAAAATGCTAGGATTATAGGTGTGAGCCACAGAACCTGGCCTCATTTTTATTTTTTAAAGACAAGGTCTTGCTCTGTTGCCCAGGCTGGAGTATAGTGGCTTGATCATAGTTCACTGCAGCCTTGAACTCCTGGGCCCAAGCGATCCTCCCACCTTAGTCCTCAGAATAGTTGGGACTACAGGTGTGTGCCAGCACCATTTATTGAAGAGACTGTCCTTTCCCCAATGAGTGTTCTTGGCACCTTTGTTAAAAATCAGTTGACTGTAGATGTGTGGATTAATTTCTGGGTTTTCTATTCTGTTTCATTGCTCTAAGTGTCTTTTTATGACAGTACCATGCTGTTTTGGTTACTATGGCATTTTAGTATATGTTGAGGTCTGGTAGTGTGATACCTCCAGCCTTGTTCTTTTTGCTCAGAATTGCTTTGATTATTCAGAGTCTTCTGTGGTTCTATACAAATTTTAGGATTTTTTTTTTCTAGTTCTGTGAAGAATGTCATTGGTATTATGATAGAGATTGCACTGAATCTGTAGATTGCTTTGGGTAGTATTGTCATCTTAATAATATTCTTCCAATCCATGAGCATATGTTTTTCCATTTGTTTGTATCCTCTTCAAATGTTTGTTGTGTTAAGCCACCCAGCTTATGGTATTTTGTTAGAGCAGCTCAAGCTGACTAAGGTAATTGCATTGAAGAATTTTGTTCAGAGGAGTGAATGATCTGGTTAAAATTCCATTGTTCTCTTTGTGGAAAATGAAGGGAAGAAGCAATGGGATGGTCTTCAAGGGAGATAGCTCCAGTAGTTCAGGAGAAAAAAATGTTGGTTTGGACTAGGGTATAATTGCTGTCACCTCATTACCCAAAAACCCCTAAGAACAAGATAAAGTCCAAAGTTCTGCTCTGATGCTGACATGTTTAAGCAGAGAACAAAAGGCTGGGTGCGAGGGGGAAGGATATTGGAAAGACACTGGGATAAATTACAGAATCTAAGGAAAATTAACAGAATTCTCAGGAAGGGCAGGGACCAGGGCAGCCCTGGGAAACTCAGCTGCAAGATGTGCAGACCTCTTGAGACTGCTGCCAGCGAGGCAGGCCACAGAGGAATGGCTGTATTGGGGACTCGCCCCTGAGCACTGGGGTAAAGAAAGGGAACTGTAAGCTGGATAGTCATTCATTGTGGCATTGACCATGATATTCATCACTCTGTGTGGCCCCAAGTGTGTGCAGGTTTACAAAACCCAGTAATGATAGAAAGAGTAGGCATGATCTTTACAGCATCCTGTTAAGGTAAGGCCCAACACTGGTTCCTTTTCTTTTGGAGAATGGGAGAAAGGGATCTCTATGTTCACCATATCCTGCTGACTCTTCAGCCCTGATCAACTACAGTACTCTTCCTTGGCCAATATCCAGGGTATCAAACTGTTACTTTGAAAGATTAGTGATAGCAGCTGCCAGATGGCCCGAGCTCTTCCATTAGGAGCCTCATGTTCTTGGGATCAGAGATGAATGTGACTAAAAAGGAAAGAAAGAATCTGCTTGACACTACTCTAGGAGTAGGGGGAACACAAGGGTATGCCTAATACTCTCCTGCCTCCCTCAATTCTGTGACCAGCTTCTGGAGGGAGAGCAGAAAGCAGAGAGCTGTGCTTCTGGTTTTGGAGGTATACCTAATACCAAAACCAGTGAGGTGAGGCTTAGTGGGTTAAAATAAACCCTAAATGGCAGGAAGGTTCTTAGATCTAGGTGGGAATTTTAGGGACCAAGAGGCTACAGCAGAGCAGTGCCAGATAAGATGTGAGTCTGAGTCATCAGCACACCATAGATGACCTATGAACTTTAGTTTCAGTCTACAGGATCCGCACTTTTCACCTCTCATGAAAATGCACACCTCTCATCTCTGAGGGTCATCAACTCAAACAAAAGACTGACACAGGACCTGCACTCTCCACCTCTCAGGAAAACCGGCTCCAACAAACGATTCATCCAATAATGGTGAAATACCCAGTTAGCTGGGCCGCAGCACAGATTTGCCTGCCAAAACCCTTTTAGGCTCTGAGCTGATGAAACAAACCATGTTAAAATGATGGTGAAAAGTGCTACAGTCCCCTAAAAATGGTGCAATAATTCTTAAAATCGTGGTTATTTCAAAAGTTCTGCTAGGTACTCCTTGAAAATATCCAGCTACCTGAGCCAAAACATAGATTTCTCTCCCAGAACCGTTCTTCATTCCAAGCTGATGAATCAAGTGATTCTGAAGATGACGGTGAAAATGCGGATCCTGTTTCAGTCTTTAGATTCTTACGAAAATGCTCACCTCTCATCTCTGAGGGTCATCAACTCAAACAACTTCACTGCAGATCTAAAATTAGTCCAAAGTGAGAAGTTTATTAAAAATGTATAAATACATCATAATTATAATTATGCAAAAATATGCCTAGAGCAGCAGTCCCAAACCTTTTTGGCACGAGGGACCAGTTTCATGGAAGACAATTTTTCCGTGGTCCAGGGGTGGGAGTGGGGGGCATGGTTTCAGGATGATTCAGCACATTACATTTATTGGGCACTTTATTTCTATTATTATTACATTATAATATATAATAAAATAATTATACAACTCCCCATAATGTAGAATCAGTGGGAGCCCTGAGCTTGTTCTCCTGCAACTAAACAGTCCCACCTAGGGGTGATGGGAGACAGTGACTGATGTGACAGGAGGCGGAGCTCAGGCAGTGATGCGAGTGATGGGAGCGGCTGTAAATACAGATGAAGCTTTGCTCCCTCACCCACTGCTCTCCTCCTACTGCGCGGCCCACTTCTTAAAAGGCCTGGTACTGGTCCAGGGACTGGGGACCACAGGCCCAGAGAGAAAAAATACATAAAGGAAGGAAAAGAAATACATAAAAATAATGTGGTTCCGTTGGAATGACAGAATTATGGAATGATTTTTTTCCTTTTTATCCGCTCGGTGAAGTATCTGTAAGTTAGCCATTTTTTAAAATGAGTTAATTTGGGGAATTTGTTTTGAAGGAAAATCATTCTTTCCCTTAAAACGCAAAGGAAATACACAAAAGTATATAGGTGTTGAAGGGCAGTCAAGACATCTGTTGCTTTAAAATACTCCCAAAACATTCTTCCACACAAGATAAGCTGACCCACGTTGACCGAGAAAACATGCAGCACTCATGCCTCTGTGACCTCCCAGCCTCACCCCAGTTGCTCTGCGAATGGGTGCCTCTGTCGGGCCCTCCGCCTGAGGACACACAAGCGGGCACCTGAGAGTTTCATAAACTCTCTCTGCATATCCAGGCTTAGACACCTTGGTTTTCATCCTTAAGTTTGTAGTGTTCCCACCATTACCTTATTTCTGGAGGAACCTTGGTTTCCCAGGCAGGCTCAAACTAATCAGGGTCTCTGGGAAGCCTGGGGCTGGAGTGAGGATGGGGGCCAGAGACAGGGCTAATGGGACTCAAGAGAAGCCCTCTTGACAGCCAGATTTTAGAGTGGAAGGTCCAGGCAATGACTGCCCAAACATTTTTCCAGAAGCTTCCCAGACTCAAGCTATTCCAAAGACTGCAAACAGCGCTAACTGACTCTGGCATGGAGCTCTTGCCATCAGCACCTGTGAGCAGAAACCACTCCTTCCTTAGCACGTACTTGCCCTTGCCATACCCCCCTTCAAACCCAAGTAGGAGAAAGTCTTACAAGTAAAAAAGCAAAGGGTTTACCAGCCAAAGAGAAATATTTACCCAGCTTGCATTCTTTGCACATGTGCCCAGGCAATTCAAGAGTCCCAGAGGAAAGAGAGAAAGAGTAAACCTTCTCTTTACTCCTTAGTTAACGTTTCTCCACGAAAACTTTACCTGAAACTGGATTTAGGTTTTTTTATAAACCTCTCACCAAGGGGGGTAGGCACATGGATCACGCTGGATTACCGCAACTCTTTCCTAGAATTTGAACCTTGGACAAATAAGGCAATGACCAAAAAGATAGGCTGGCACTTACTCATTCCAGCATGGTGATGAGACTGTCACTCCTGCCTCTGGGACCTGGGACTCCCAGTTTCCTATCCCGTTCTGAGCCTGTTCTCCAGCCTTCCCTTCAAATCTGTGGCTTTAGAGCCTTCCCGTCACATCTTTTTAGTATGTTCCTTTTTCTGCTTATGTTAGCTGGAGTTGGTTTCTGTTGCTGGCAAACAAAGAACTTGAAACATGCAATGAAAGGAGAAAAGAGAAGGCAATTACTGAGATAGCCACGAATTACACAATCAAATATTGACTTTACTTGTATGACTTAAACTGATCCAAGTCATGGTGTGTGATTTTTTTTATCTACCATGTGTATAACTCAGTGCTGGATTGCAGTTCCTGCCCTTTAGGAATTTACAATTTGGTTATAAGATAGGACTATAAAAATGAAAGTATTAGATATAAATAAATGATTGAAATAATATCAATATGGAGTATTTACTATGTGCCAGGCACTATTCTAAATTCTTTACATGTATGATTCATTTAATTCTCCCAACTACTCTATGAAGTAGAAACCAACATCATTTCCATTCTGTAGAAGTAACTAAGGCACAGAGAGTTTACGTAACTTGCCCAAAGTGACACAGCTACAAGTAATGGAGCCTGGATCCAAATACAGGCTGTCTGGTGCCAAAACCACACTCTTAACCACT
This sequence comes from Avahi laniger, assembly GCA_963575035.1. Taxonomy (NCBI): domain Eukaryota; kingdom Metazoa; phylum Chordata; class Mammalia; order Primates; family Indriidae; genus Avahi; species Avahi laniger. The sequence continues at coordinate 44,348 of CAUYSK010039623.1, read as the reverse complement.
ACGTTATGTCAGAATGAATGATAAAGACAAGAGTTCTGCAAGCTCAGAGAAGGGGAAGATCAATGTGGCCAGAGTGATCAGGGGAGGCCCCAAGGGCCTCCTCTTCTGGAGGTGATTTCCCGAGGCTGGGTGGGATTTGGATCAGCTGAGAGGAAGGGGAAGGGCCTCCTGGGACAGAGGGGACAGGAAGAACAGCAGCAGCAAAATCACAAAGCTGGAATTCAAAACAGTGTTTAGACAACTATGAAACACGGAGGAGAGGGGCCTTTTGGAAGGTGTTTTAAGAGCAGTTGGATAATTAGAGGGGAAGTGAGACCATAAAGGGCCTTGAATGCCAGGTCAACCACTATGATCTCACCCTGCAATAAGGGACTTGGCAGCTTTCACAGGGATTAATGGATGGGAACAGATTTTTTTAATTATAGAAAATTACAAACATATAAAGATACTGAGAGCAGCATACCAAGCCCCCATGTACCCATTATCCAGCTTCAGCAATTATCAACTCACAGCTAATTAATTTTGTTTCATTTATATCCTCACCCATTACCCCTACCAACATTATTTTGAAGTAAATCTCAGACACCATATTATTCCATCTGTACATATTTCAGGTATAAAATATCTGTATATATTTTGGGATATTCATTTATATAATATATCTCTAAAAGACAAAGGCTCTTTAAAAAACCCATAAGTAAAAAAAAAAAAAATCCATAAGTACAATACCATTATCATGCCTAAAAAAATTAACCATAATTACTTAATAGCAGCTGATATCCAGTCAACTTTCCCCAATTTGCTCTCTTTATGCAGTTCATATAAAAGCATAATATTCCATACATTGTAATTGGTTGCTGTCTTTTTCCTTTTTTGTTCTCTTCCAGTATGTTGTTAAATCCGGTGGTGTATGTACACAGATGTACACATACAGTTGTTTCAGTATTTATTTACTCATACCTTGCCTTGTTCCAACAGGATTTAAAAGGGTTCACAGTTTTAATATGGTCTGGGGAGGGGCAGGCGTGAGATGGGGAGCTCAGCCTCTGCGAGGCCAGCAGAACGGCTTTTAGGTCCACCTCGAGTTCAGAAGATGTTTCTGGAAAGAGACTCCTGAGCTAAGTCTTACAGGATTAGAGGTTAACCAGTTGAAAATAAAAGAGAGGAAAAAGGGGCTCCAGCGCAGGCCTGACCTCGGGCAATGAAAACAGAGGGAAAACAGCTGGGAGGTAAAGTCAGCAGAACCTGTACTCGGGTGGTGAGGGGCAGGGCTGCAGAGGGCGGAGGAGACGTCTAGGGTGACACCATGGGTGTATTAGGAGGGAGACATACATATGGGGGTGGGGAAAGGAACAAGAAGGGGAGACGGAGGTGGGGGAAAGCGAGAGAGGGTTTCAAAACAGAAGGAAGAAAAGAAACAAGTTACTGGGTTCTGGAGTGTTTGCCTCTCAGGAACGCTGTGGCCGCCTCAGATCCTTTTGGGTTATCAAGAGTAGGCAGACGAAAGGCGCTTGGGTCACAACCACCGATCGTTTGCTCTTGAACGACAACTCTGCTACCGCCGCCACCATTAATGAATTTCCACGCGCGTTCCAGCGCTCCCTTCGCGCCGTTCTTGTACTCACACCGGGGTCGGCTCTCCCGCGTGCCGCCGCGGAGTGAGGGGCGGCGGTGGAGAAGGGGCCTGACGGGGGCGTGGGTGTCCGGGAGGGAGAGGGGGCCTCGCTCCTTCTCCTTCCTTCACAGGCACATCCAGGGCACCCCCGCCTCGGCCGCCCACACTGGCCTGGCCGCGCCAGGAGGCTCCGCGGCTGCTTGGGGCCGCCCTCGGGGGGCGCTGCCTCCTGCCGGGTGGGCGCGCTGGGGGTGGCCCCTGGGGACCTCCCCACAGTTATAGCTCAGCCCGTCTTGTCTTTGCTGCCTCTTGTGTCCAGCTCCTTGCATGCTCTGTCCTAGCAAGCGCTCCCTTGCCCTTCTCAACCCCTTCCTGCACTGTCCCTGTGTCAGACCTAAAGGAGACCCCCCAAACCCTCACTGCGTCTGGGCTGTTGGAGAAAGGTGAGTGGACACTCAGATTAGGCGGCCAGCAGGTCATGATCTCTAACCTCCAGTTGGTGTCTGGCCTCAGTGAAACAACACTGTTTCCCCAAACAGCTCATTTCCCACTCTCAACACCGCTGACCATTTCAGACCTTCCCCCTTCTGCCCTCCTTCCTGACTCTGTCACTGTCTGTCACAAGCAGCAGATGGTGCTTCCCCTGTTTCACAGAGAAAATAGAAGCCATCAGATGGGAATCCCTTCACCGTCCTGCCACCAAGCCTCAGCATGTAGCTGGACCCACATATATCCTTTTCTTCACTGCAATTGAATTAAAGAGGTGCCGCTTGAAACTCTGTCCTGGGTGGCAGTCTTGGCTCTACTCTTCTGTATATTTAACCTCTCCCTCAAGGGAAAGGGAGTGGAGGCATAATTGAGAGAGCATTGAAAACAGGCTCAAGTTTTTTCCATTTTAAAAATCCACGACCTGGCCAGGCGCAGTGGCTCACGCCTGTAATCCTAGTACTCTGGGAGGCCAGGCAGGAAGATCCCTCGAGCTTAGGTGTTCGAGACCAGTCTGAGCAAGAGTGAGACCCTGTCTCTACTAAAAGTAGAAAAAAATGAGCCAGGTGTGGTGGTGCATGCCTGTAGTCCCAGCTACTCGGGAGGCTGAAGCAGAAGTATCGCTTGGGCCCAGGAGTTTGAGGTTGCTGTGCGCTAGGCTGAGGCCACGGCACTATAGCCTGGGCAACAGAGTGAGACTCTGTCTCAAAAAAAAAAAATTCACCACCTCCTTTAAGTCATCTCCCCCTCCAGCTACTGCCCTATGTCTCTTCCTCTTCTCAACAAAATTGACTACACTGTGTCGACTCCTAAACACTCCCCACCCTCATTTGGCTTCCTCTCCCACTTTCCTATTTCCATGTCCTTGGAACTACTTGTGCCAAAGAGGATACTGTGACATCCTGACTAGTAACTCCAACAGACTCTTCTCGGTGTGTGCCTTCCTTAACTTCTTAGCAGTGCTTGAAGCAGCCTGACACCCATCTTCTTGCCGCACTCTTCTCCTGATTCCAGGACACTCTACTCTCCTGGGTTGGCCCCTCCCTCTGAGCTGTTCCTTCTCCTCCGTCCACCCCTTAAATGTTGGCATTCTTGTGTTTGTCTTGGCTTGTTTTCTCCTCTCACTCTACTGCTCTCCCTGTGGGATTTCAGCTCCTCTCATGGCTCTGCTTACCACCTACACACTGGCGACTACCAAATTCTATACCTCATTCCCAGATGCCCCTGACCTTCAGATGGCTTGGCCAACACACTGCTGGACATGAGACCGTCTCACAGAGGCCTCTCAAACCCAGTGTGTCCCAAGCTGGTCTAGTTCTCTTCCCTCCCGTGCCTGTTCCTTATCCAGTATCTCACATATCAGTGACTGCCTGTCCACCTTCTCGTGTTCTCTCCCCCTTTTTGCTCATGGGCAAATTATCACCAAGTGCTGTCAATGCAGTTTTCTAATTATCTCTTAAATTTAAACCATTTTCCCTCTCTGTGTTTACAGCCCTATTATACATCAACATCATTTCCACTTGAATTATTCCAATAATCTCATTTGGGCCATTTTACCTCCTATTTTCCCATTCTAATTTATTCTCTACACAGTAGCTAGAAGCAATTTTTTCAAAATTGCCGTCTGATCTATTTAAGACTACTCAGATACTCTCCCTGATTCTCCTTGGCATGGCCAACAAGGCCCTGCACAATCCGGCCTCATCCTCCTTCCCAGGGTCCTCTCTCGCCTCTCCTCTCCTCAGTTCTTCCCTCTGGAGATACTGGAACTCCTCACTTCCTTGACTACCAGGCACTGTCTTATTTCCAGGACTACTGAATCCAAAGGTGGCCTGCTGGTAAAGGACCTAGATTCTAGACTTAATATATCAACCATAGGCCAGACACCGTGGCTCATGCCTATAATCCTAGCACGTCGAGAGGCCACGGTGGGAGGATCACTTGAGGAAATGTGAAAATTACATCTGCTTGGGTGATCTAAGCAGCTGGGACACCTGTGCCACACCCTTGCCCCTCTGCCAGTGATGCCAGGTGTCAACTGGTTCCTCCCCAGAAGTGCAGATGCCAGGTGAGCATACTGAGATGGGTGGATATTAAAAACTCAGGCCCTGGTCCCTGAAACACTTCTGTCTCTGCTTGATGCCTCTAGCCATGTGGCTGGTCCTCCTTCTCCTGCTGTGGCTGAGCCCTACGGCCCCAAACCAGAGGACAGGTGAGGAGCTAGGCTAGCATCTGTGCTAGAGATCAAAATCACCCTGATCTCTGGTCTCTTTTATTCATTCGTTCAGTCAGTCAATTTCTTTTTTCTTTGACATGATCTACCTCTTGTGGCCTAGCATTAATTAATTAATCAAATAATTCATTTATTCAGACATTTACTAAGTTCCTGCTGTATACTTAATGTGGCTTCTCTGTGTGTCCATCTTTGGATCTATAAGATGTCTTCGCAATTAGCTTGGGAGGGTCTGCTTTGGTTGGGGAGGTATGGAGTGTCCAGAGGAGGTTCTGGCATGTAGAGGCAGCGTGGGGCACCATAGGGGTTGGGGGAGGACAGGTGGGAAGGTGAGTGTGACAAGCCCAGATCCAGGCTCAAACTGCCAGGCACCAATCCATCGGGTTTACTGAAACGTTTCTGGAAATGCAATGGGATGAATAAAGCTACATTTACTAGAACTTCTTTTAGGAGAAAACTAGATGGCATTTGTAGGAATACAGTCAAGCGTTGCTTAATGATGGAGATCCATTCTGAGAAATGTGTCATTAGGGGATAGGGTATATTTACACAAACCTAGATGGTATATATTTTTTTATTTACATATTTTTCATATGAAAACCAAATGTCCCAGCACCATTACAGAATATCAATCATTTTCCCTACTTGATCTTCACTGCCAATATCAAGTGCCTTATGTCAGGTTTCTATATATGCCCCATTATATATCTTAAGGGACTACTGTCGTATATGTGGTCCATTGTTGACCAAAAGTCATTATGCAGCACATGATTATACTTCTTGTGGGTATGGGAGCCTTAGGGTCATGCTACGGAACAGCAGGCATGGTATTAAATTGCTTTGTAAATAGAACTTCTGGGTAAGGGCAGGGCTTCAGTCTTGCTGAGTGGGGTTTGCAAGTTTGGGGCTGGAGCAGGCTCGCCAGGGACCAAAGAGGGTTGGAAGAGGCTGCCCCATGCACCCCTTCCTTGTCCTTCCCATGGTATCCACCTTCTTCTCTGTACAGTTGTCAAACACATTTAAAGAGTATTGCTCTGCAGGGGTGCTAAACTATTAGCCTGTTCCTGGTGCCATGGCTTGGTACTTCTGCTAGTCTCTTGGGCTGAAGTCAATGGGACAGTCATAAAGGAGTCACTTGAGGTATCCCTGCCCTCACCAGGAGGCTGTTTCCGGATGGGCTCACTGCCCCTCCACTGAACCCTGTGGCTCTCTCCTCTTACCTGCGGCACAGCACCTAACACACAGTTCTGATGATGCTCTGTTCACTAGTCTGAGCTCCTCGAGTGAGGAAGGGTGGGGCAGTGGAATGTAATTCCATGATCCATCATAGTACCCAGCTAGAGAGTCACTCAGTAGAATACAATGAATGAATGAATTGGTACTTGGTCACCACTGGGGTAGACTTTCTTCTCTTAATGTGCTGCCATTTTTCGATGGTACCAGGCAGGCAGGACTGTTCAGAGCCGTAACTCTCTCCTGGCCCATGCACGCTGTGGGGGCTCAAGTGTCAGCCCAAGTTCAATTCTGATACTTTTAATTACATTAAATAAAAAGTATTTGGTCCAGGTCCGATGGCTCACGCCTGTAATCCTAGCACTCTGGGAGGCCGACGCGGGAGGATTGCTTGAGGTCAGGAGTTCGAGACCAGCCTGAGCAAGAACGAGACCCTGTCTCTACTAAAAATAGAAAGAAATTAGCTGGACAACTAAAAATATATAGAAAAAATTAGCCGGGTGTCATGGTGCATGCCTGTAGTCCCAGCTATTCGGGAGGCTGAAGCAGGAGGATGGCTTGAGCCCAGAACTTTGATGTTGCTGTGAGCTAGGCTGACATCACAGCACTGTAGCCCAGGCAAGAGAGCAAGACTTTGTCTCAAAAACAAACAAACAAATAAATAAATAAATCAAAAGTATTTGGCAACAGAAATACACAGTTGAATTTCTTGCCTTCAAGGAGGTGGTAGGAAAGACAGATCCATTCTTTCAAAACCAATGCTGTGACAGCAATGGAGACGGGGACGAATGCTATGTTAGAAGTTAAAGTTGACAGGTTTTCAGGTAAGAGGAAAAAAGTTAATCCCAGATGGGAGGATTTAAGAAGCCCTCTCAGAATAGATCTAATTTATTTTTTAAAAATATTTATTATGGAAAATTTCAAACACACACAAAAGTAGAGAGAATAGTATAATAAACCCAATGTACCTGTTAGCCAGCTTCAAAATTTTTGGCATTTTAATCAAGCTCTTATCTTTCATATTTAAAAAATATAACTATGATACCTTATCTGAGCTGAAATAATTAAAATAATTATTATCATTTAATATCTATCAGTATTCCTATTTTCCCACATGTCAAAAATGCCTTTTTTTAACAGTTAGTTGTTTCTTTTGGCAGGAATACTCCACAGGTGGGGCTGTGTAATTCCTATTGTGTCTCGAAGGAGACACAAAATTTCTAGTTGTGCCACTTTTACTGGCATGAAACTTGCTCAGCCGTATAGTACATCCGTTATAAAAGTTCCCCATCAACATTTGTCTAATGGTTTTAGTCTCCACTGACGATTGCTGCTTAGATCCATGTCTTCATTTCTAATTCTGCCTTTCTGTATCTATAAACTGGAGTTCTTCTATGAAGAAGGCCTTTCCCTTATCAACTATTTGGTTTGTACGGAAAGGCTGAATAAATGTTGGAGTTTGCATTTATGACTTTCATGATAATGAGCTAGTTCCTTGGCAACCCTGGGGAGGTTGGAGTCAAATGCAGCCTTGAAGTATAAGAATATTTTCTTCTAGTGGATATGGGAGGGAAGGGCCTTCTAAGAGGAGGAAACAGCTTAAGCAAAGACTCAGAGGCCGGAGAATGCGGGCTGTTTAGAGAACAGCAGAGATGGTCAGTAGCATGTGCAACAAGAGGCTTTTTGAGTAAGAAGCCTGAGCGTGATGTGGTGGGAAAGCAGGGAAGAAGTCGGGATTGCTGGTCAACAACTCAAGCATGACCTTGAACAAACGGCTCCTCCCTCATCAATAAAATGAGGGCATCTCTCTACATCAGTGGCTTTCAAATGTTTCTGGCCCCAATCCACATTATTAAATAGTTTACACTCTGACTCAGCACATGCACACATGTATATAAAAACAAACAAAAGGATCTGTTCTAATCCATTCCATTTCATCCCTTTCCATCTTATTAAAATAAATGTTGGTCATGACCAGTGAATTCATCTTTGACTCACAGTGGTCTACAACCCTAGTTTGGATGGTTCCTGGGGCTCTAATTCAGCCCCAACCCTCTCTGACTGGTCCCTAGTCTTGGTGACAACCTGATGCTGGACAAGCACTTGGAAGAGGGACAACAGGAGAAGGGAAGCTGATCATTTGCAGGAGGCCCCTGATCTGAACATGAGGCAGAAGCCAGGCCAAACTCAGGGGCTGCCACTCCAGCCCAGCCCAGGCTGACCTTGAGAGATCTGATCTCCCAGGTCACGGCTTCCCTTTTACCAGACACCTGCCAGCCCCTGTTTCCACTACAGATTGGGTCAGCCACACCCAGCCCCACATCCCCTCAAAGGTCTGCTTCCTGTTGATCTTGTCAACTTGGGAAGGCCTTCAAGTTTATTCCTAAACAAAGCCTTCAAGTTTATCCCTAAACAAAGCCTTCAAGTTTACCCCTAAACAAGTAGGCAGGTGCTAACCTAACCAGGGGCAATTGGAAGATCGAGGTAGAGTTGAGGGACACCAGCGCTGAGAGTCCTGGGAGTGAGAACACCTGGGGCCCATTCTTACCTGAGCCACAGACTCACCAGTAACCAGCGTAGTCCTTACCTGCTACTGCCTTGCTTTCCCCATCTCTTAAAGAAGGTATATCCCCTCATCTTGTAGTGGCTAGGCAATGCCCACATAGCAATTGAGTTGAGCAACTTGGGGAAGAGGCAGGGGGTGTGGTTGGCAAAACTGGTTTGTGACCTAGGGACCATGGAACTAGCTATCCTCTCACTATCCTCTAACTGTGGGGGTTTCCTCTCCCTCACCACACTTTCTTCTCTGCGTGCTGTTTTCTCTGTTGCCCCTCTCTCTTTTTGCTGCCCTTTTCCTGTTGCCTCCTCTTCCGGTCTCCCTCTTTTCTTTCCTTCTCTCTCTCAGCTCTGTCATTCTGGCTCTCTCTTTTTAATAATAACTTTATTGAGATATAATTCACATAATGTAAAATTCACCCTTTTAAAGTGTGCAATTCACAGTTGTGTGGCCATCGCCACTATCTAACTTCAGAACGTGTTCATCACTCCCAGAGGAAACTCTGTACCCATCAGGAGTCACTCCCTCTTCTCCATACCCCACTGGCCCCTGGTAACAGCTAATCTACTCTCTGTCTCTATGGATTTGCCTATTGTAAACATTTTGTATAAATGGAATTGTATGATATGTGGCCTTTTGTGACTGGCTTCTTTCACTTAGCATGTTTTCAAGCTTCATCTATGTTGTAGCATGTACCTATACCTTCTTACTTTTTATGGCTGAGTAATATTCCATTTGTCTTAGTCCATTCGTGTTGCTGTGAAGGAATACCTAAGGCTGGGTAATTTACAAAGAAAAGAGGCTTGTTTGGCTCACCATTCTGCAGGCTGCACAAGAAGCATGGCACCAACATCGGCTTCTGGTGAGGGCCTCAGGCTGCTTCCACTCGTGGCGGAAGGTGAAGGGTGCCAGTGTGTGCAGAGATCGTGTGGCAAGAGAGGAAGCGGGAAGGGGGAAGGTGCCAGCCTCTTTTAAACAACCAGCTTTTGGGGGAACTAATAGAGCAATAACTCACTCATAGGACAGCACCAAGTCATTCATGGGGGATCTGCCCTCATGACCGAGCATCTCCCATTAGGCGCTACCTTCGACATTGGAAATCAAATTTCAACGTGAGGTTTACAGGGTCAAATATTCAAACTGTAGCACCATTGTATGGATATACCATATTTTGTTTTTCCCATTCGTCAGCTGATGGACATTTGGATTGTTTCTACTATTTGGTTACTGTGGATAACTCTGCTATGAGCATTCATATATAGATTTTTGTGTGAGTATGTATTTTTAAGTCTCTTAAGTATATAGCCAGAAGTGGAATTGCTGGATCATATAGTAAGTCTATGATTAACATTCTGAGGAACAGTTAAACTGTTTTTCAAAGGGGCCACACCATTTTACAATTCCATCAGCAATCTATGAGCGTTCCAATTTCTCCACATCCTCATAAAAACTTGCTATTTTCTGTCTTTTTAATTTTAGCCATCCTAATGGGTGCGAAGTGGTATCTCATTGTGGTTTTGATTTGCATTTCCTTGATGAGTAATGTGGAGCATCTTTTCATATGCTTATTGACTATTTGTATATCTTCTTTGGAGAAATGTCTATTTAAATCCTTTACCCATTTTTAAATTTGGTTGTCTTTTTATTGTGAGAATTCTTCATATATTCTGAATAAAATTCCCTTATCACATCTATGATATGTAGATATTTTCTCCTATTCCACAGGTTGGTTTTTTACTTTCTTGATAGTATCCTTAGAAGCACAAAAGTTTATAATTTTGATCAAGTCCAGTTTATCTACTTTTTCTTTTGTTGCTTGTGCTTTTGATGTCTGAGGAACCGCTGCCTAATCCAAGGCATGAAGATTTATGTCTGTGTTACAGTTTTAGCTCTTACATTTGGGTCTGTGATTCATTTTGAGTTATTTTTGTATATGGTGTGGGGTAGGGGTTCAAATGCATTCCTTTGCATGTGAATATCCAGTTGTCTAGCACCATTTGTTAAATCTATCTCTTTTTAATGTCCCTTTTTCTCTAGGCAGTTGCTCCCAACCCCAGCTCCTCTGCTGCCTTGGAACAGATCACCACTGCAAGAGGGGAAGCTGCTACTGTGATGAATTCTGCCATATGGTACCAGACTGCTGCCCAGACCACAGTCCCCTCTGCGACCCTGATAGCTCACGTGCAGGCTCATTTCCACGCACGGCAGAGCTGGATGCTGCGGTAGAGAGAGGCAAGCTCTTTGCTCGTACTGCAGGCCAAGGCCAGCGTGTGGAGCGGATGGCTCCTAAGGTCCCTGACAATCCTGAGATCCGTGCATTCTGTCCATTTTGTGTCAAGAGTGCCTGCCTGGATGTTCCTCCCAGCTTGTTTCCCCAGTGCTCCTTGCCACCTGCTGCTCCACTCTGGGCCACTTTGTCAGGTTCCACAGGGAGACATTAAGCTGTCAGTGGTAGGAATGAAGGAGGGGAATGAGGTGGTTGCACCTAACTCCCTGCCTTCTCTTGCAGTGTGGATGCCTCTCGGCTGGTCCAGTGTAGACTTTTGAGGGCAGACAGGAGTCTGCAGAGAGGTGCTGGGGACGCTGGGCAGCAGCAGTGGGGGTAGGAGGCCGAGACAAGGACAGAAGCTTCCAACCTGTGTTTCTCTCAGCTTCCCAGACAACCAGGATGGTGCTGCAGATGGTGCTGAGGACGGACACTGCCCCAGTCCCTACTAGAAGCAATCTAGACTGGGTGCAGAGCATGGTGAGCACCCTGGAGGTTCTCCCACAAGGTGGGGAGGCAGCCTGCTCCTGCCTTCATGGCCTCCAGGCCCCAAAGTCAGAGAGCAATTACCAAAGTGGGGAGAAGGGGCCTGAGCTAGGGCAGAGCTCCATGCAATGGTGGTTTTAGGGGGTAGGAGCCAGGATTTCTGCCTATGGACACTGAAATTTGAATTTCTTATAGTTTTCATGTGTCATGAAATATTATTTTCTTTTGATTTTTTTCCTCCCATCTAAAAATGTAGAAAACACTCTTAGCTTGTGAGCTATACAAAAACAGGCAGTGGCCATATTTGGCCCCTGAACTGTGGTTTGCTGACCTCGGGCCTAAATCATCCTCCATTCTGTTCTTTCCTTCTGTGTCCTGGCTCCAGTCCTGATCCGTCCTGGGCTGTCAGCCCGGCACTGGAGGGGAGGCTTCGGCCCCGTCCTAGCATATTTTGGCTTTGGGCAGAAAGAAAGGCAGCGCAGTGGAACGGGAATAGTGTGGCTTGGGAGTCAGATAGACCTGGTGTCAATTCCTGGTTCCACCACTTACTACCTGGGTGACCTTGAGCAAATACTTTTGCTTTTCTGAGCCTCAGTTTCCTCATCTGTATCCCAGAGTTTGCCTTGTAGGGCTGTGGCGAGAATTAATTGAGATCAGGTATGGAGAGGGCCTGGCTCTTTGTGAGAGTGCAAGAGGCAGCTGTGATTTGGAAACACATGGATAAGCTGGGGAGGGAACAGGCCTTCAATTACCTCTCACAGGTCCAGCAGCTTCTCCAGACCAGCCTCCCAGGAACGCCGCTCTCCGTGGCCGTGAAGGAAATCAAGAAGAGAGCCTGACTCCTCCCGAGTCGCCTCCTGGACCCCGTGCCAGCAGGGCCCATGGATCAGAGGTTACGTGCCCCGCCTTGGCCTGCTGAAGCCGGTGTCGCTGGGCCCAGGGCCCAGCTCCCATCCCGCGCACTTCCACGTTGGTTTGACCAGAGGGGAAGTGAAATCTGCAGTTGTCGTAAACATATTTCAGTGTGCGTAGAATCAACCATACAAATTATGAAACTTAAGTTCGGCTCATGGTATTTGTCATGGTTTTGTGATGGTTACAGTGACTATAACAAACATTTCTTAAAAGTAGAAAATAAGAACCTGGCACCCCTGACTGAGTAATCTGTCCTTTCTCCTCACTGTTCCTCTCTGGGCTCCACATTACTGCCTGGAAGTCTGGAAGTCTCCTGGTCTGGCCCTGTAGCCCAGGCCTCATGCCCACCCCCTTTTCTTCCCAGGGGCAGGAGAGGCAGGGCCCTTCCTCTGGTGAGCAGAGACTGGCCTCCCCGGGGTCTCCTTGTGTGCAGGATTTCAAAGCTCTAGGAGGATGATGCCAGGGATTTTTAGGGTGTGATGGGCCCATCAACTTCCCTCCCAGACCTCTTCTTTTCTGTGAATGGCTTCTGTGAATGGCTTCTTTTCTGCTCCTCTTCTTTTCTGTGAATGGCTTCCCTGTCCTCAGCCTCCTGAATTCTAAACCTCAGGGTCATCTTTTGCTTCTCTCTGCCCCTGGCCTCCCTCTCCAAGTTGCCAATCTTTCTAGTTCTCCTTCACAACAGTGTTCACATCCACCCCTTTCTAGACTCACTGCCGAGGTCCTAGGTCACAGCCTCCCGCACTCTCCCCTAGCTGGGCTCTGCCCAGACCGTGCTGCAGGCCCCCCGCTCAAACCCGCACTGGCTTCTCGTCATCTACAGAACACAGGCCCCACCCCCATGCGTGGCACGCAAAGCCCTCCATAACCGGCCCCAGGGCACATTTCTGGCCTTATTTCCTGCAAGTCCCCTGCGCCCGCTCTTACGTTGCAGCTGGGTGAAATGACCCCTTATCTCCTAGGGAACGCCGGTTTCTAAGCAAATGATTATCGCATAGGAGCCCTGTCGGCACAGAGCCCGGCTATTGGCTAATGCGTCTGCTTTAGCCTAGTTTCTCTGAATAATTTATTTAGGCACATAATCCCCAGGAGCAGGGGTTAGGAAAGGGGGACATGAAACAGGGACGAAGGGAGCCAGTCCAAAGATGTGTTATCCACTTGGCCGCCACCGTGGCTGACTGGCTGCTGGATCCTGTGGGATCTTCTCAGAAGCCTTATGAAGTGTGTCCGGGAACCGTACGTGCCAGGAATGACTCTGTCTGCCAGCTCCCGTTCCTCGTGGGTTGTGGGTTGCTCCACAGGGCCCTGGACAGATACAGATATTCTTTGACTTACAATGGGATTATGTTCCAATAAACCCATGGTAAATCAAAAACATTCTAAGTGAAAAACACATTTAATACCCTGATAAAGCCAAAATAAAATTAAAAAAATCAGAAGTCAAACCACTTGGGATTATCTGTATACCTAAGATACGTACAAGAATGTAATAGCAGCTTCATTCAAAATAGTGAAAAACTGGAAACGATCTGAATGCCATGAATAGGAAAATGGACAAATCCACTGTGATATATTTATACAGTGAAGTACTACCCAAGAAAGAATGAAATACTGTTACACACAACAACATGGGTGAGTCTCGCAGACATAATGTTAAGAGAAAGAAGCCAGATACAAAAGAGTATATATCGGGCCTGGCACAGTGGCTCACGCCTGTAATCCTAGCAATCTGGGAGGCCGAGGCAGGAGGATCCCTTGAGATCAGGAGTTTGAGACCAGCCTGAGCAAGAGCGAGGCCCTGTCTCTACCAAAAAAATAGAAAAAATTAGCCAGCGTGGTGGTGTGCCAGCTACTTAGGAGGCTGGGGCAGGAGGATCACTTGAGCCTGAGTTTGAAGTTGCTGCAAGTTACAAAGACACCACTGCACTCTAGCCTGGGCTACAGAGCAAGATTCTGTCTCAAAAAAAAAAAAAAAAAAAAGAAGTATATATGCGAGACTCTTTATATGAAGTTCAAAACTAGAACTAATCTATGGTGATGGAGATAAGAATGGTGGTTACATTTGGCGGGTGGGTGGGTTGGACTGGAAGGAAATCGAGGGAGCAGTAAATGAGCAAAAGAATAGGGGGCCCCCTGGCATCTGCTGTTCTGCATTGGTGTGGGGAGGGCTGGCTCTCAGGGCCTTGAACTCTTAGAGAAAGCCACCCCTTCTCCTTCAGTCACCTGCCTAGCAGAGTCTCAGCCACACGACCTGTGCATGCTCAACATTTGAAACCTGTGGGGATCCATTATATCCAGAATCTGACCATATCTTACCATCTTCTCTGCTACCCCTGCAGTCAGAGCTACCCCTGTCTCTTGCCGGCACTAGGGCAAAGCCCCGTAACTCCATTTCTACCCTATTCTCAACACAGCTGCCAGGGTGATCCTTCTAAAACTTAAGTTAGGTCCTATCACTCCTCTGCTCAAAACTTCCCAGGGGCAGCTCCCACCTTACTGGAGTAAAAGCTCCCAAGGCCCAAAAGACCCTTTATCATCTGCTCCCCCCATCACTCTGCTCCCCTCGCCCCTAATTTACGAGCCCCTCATGAGGCTTCAGCCTCACTGGCCCCTTGGTGTTCCTTGAACTTGCTCTTACCTTGGCCTGAGAAATAAAAATAAAGTCCTAAGCACCCCCGGCAACCGACTGAAGAGATCCCCTTTTGGCCAAGGGGACCCCAGCGAAACCCTAACACTGAGTTCCAGCCGGGTGTGGTAGCTCGGGCTTGTAATCCTAGCACTTTGGGAGGCCGAAGCTAGCGGATCACATGAATCCAGGAGTTTGCAACCAGCCTGGGCAACATAACAAGACCCAGTCTCTACAAAAAAAATAGTAAAAATATTAGCCAGGCAAGCAGTGAGCTAGATCACACCACTGCACTCTAGCCTGGGCAACAGAGAGATCCTGTCTGATAAAAACAAAGCAAAACAAAACTGAGTTCCCAGCCATGTTGGGGGGTGGTCAGACACACCTCGTTACGCCCGCTCCCTCATCAGGCTTTCTTCCCTCCCGGTTAAGCAGAACCAGCCCTTTGGAAAGACTTGCTCCACCACTGAGTTCAACGAACCGCCTAGTGCTGCGCCTTCCTTTTGAGGTTTCCACCCGACCGACCAGCATTCCTTCCTGACAAGGGGCCGTGACCGCGGAGTGGCTCTGACCGGCCTAGGGAGGCTGCGCAGAGGGTTTTCAAGTTCTCTGCTTTGCCTTTTGATATCAGAGGGCTGAAAACTCCACCCTCAGACCATGCTAACTCCACCATTTCTGGAAAATGGGACACTTGAGGCTCAATTGTGCATGTTTCTCCTTTTATAAATACTCTGGCTCCTCCTATAGCTTCTTAAATATATTCAGCCACGGCTTGGCGTAAATTCCTGTTCCCTTTATTTCCTCGCTCGAAGTGCCTATTTTTGGCTTCCGCCAGAGGCTGTGCTTCCCAGTCTACAAAGACAGACACCTGCAGGCTGTAACCCTTTATGAGAAACAAAGCTCTGCTTTCCAAGTTTATGAACCTCCTCATGAAGTTGACAGGCCTCTAGAACCTTTTCTAGCAGTTCCTGCTGCCTGGGCTGGCCTTCCTCTGGTATCTGCTTGGCTTTCTCCCCACCTTCGAGTCATTGCTCAAATCTCACCGTGCCATTTAATACTGACCCTGCACCCCACGCGTGCACACACCAGCACTCACGATTCCTCTTCCCTGTCTTTTTTCTTTTCTCCATGGTTTTCATCCTTATATAACTCATTTATCGTATTTATTGTTTGTTGTCTCTCTTCACTAGGAAGTTGGTTCCATGACGGGCAGGGATCTCTTTTACTCAGTGATGTATTCCAAGTGCCTAGAACAGTGTCTGGCATATAGTAGGTGCTCCATATATGTTTGTTAAATTAATGAAACTAGCCTCCTATGCTCATTCAGGATGAGAGCTAAGTTTAACTGAAAAAACAGTCCAGGAATTTTCTGGATAAGAGCATTATGGCCCTCAGGGCCAACGGCCATCTGCCCAGGCTCAGAAATTCCCCCAAACACAGAAGATCACAAAATTCAGCAAACCCAGGGAAGTTTTCAGCCAGATTTCCTTCCCAGAGGTTCCTCATCTCCTCATCTGCAAGAGGCTGGAGTAGGGCTGTTGATCACTTAAATGATAAAAAGAAAAAGGAAATGAAGGGGCAAGTCCCTGCATACCTCTGTCTGCGGATTAGCCTGGGTCAGTGGACCCACCTGCCGCTGGAATGAGGAAGCCCCTCTGCCAGCTGAGGCAGGGCTGGGGGTGGGGGCGGGAAGGAGCAAGACTCCTGCCGAGTCCCTTTTCCCTCTTCTCTAGGGGTAACCTGACCCTGGATCACGGCTACTAGACAGGGTCTAAGAGGATTCAGGTCCCTGCTGTGGCCTCTACCTCCTCTCCCCGCCCGACACCTTCTGGGGAGTCCATTGTCCCATTCGATAAAGTGAACACTGGGGCTGAAGGGGCTTGGCCTACAGATGAAAGATGTCCTTGGAACAGGGGCCCAAAAGCCCTGACCCCAAGCACTTGGTTGTGGCTTATATGGACACCTCAGCCTCTTCTGGGAGAGTCTTCCTCCCTCATGCCCTGGGACAACTCCTTCCTCCTTCCAGGCAGCATAGCCCTTTATCCTAAAGCAGGGTAAAGTTCTAGAAGACAGTGTCACACACCCAACACAGAATCCCAGACTGCAGGGCCAAGAGGACCTCAGAGCTCTTATCGACTGAGGCCCAGAGAGGGCAAACAACTAGTCCAAGTTCACACAGCCCCTGGGCCACTGTTAAGAACAGAGCGGGAAACAGAACCTAGACCTTCTGATCTGGTTTTAAAGTTCTTTCTAGTCCTGAGATTTTGTGATTCCCTGACATGGATCCAGCAGGCTTTCCTCTACCCCAGAGCTGCTTTCGTCATGAAGCTCTTGCCCTTAAATCCCCAAACTGCCTTGTCCGGTCACTGACTGTGGCCATAACAGCTCATATCCTTGGCCCATCGAAGGAGGAAGAGCCTTCTCTAGGGCATTTGGAAATATATTCAGTAGCTCCATTTCCCTTCTCGGGGCCCAGACTCTTAAGCTGCCCTAAGTCGTTGCCCTAACGCTTCCCTCTTCCTGGGCCCTGACACCCAGTTGAGGTCCCTCACCTCTTCTCTTGTCCCAGCTAGTCCCTTCCCCATCCCCGTACCTCTGGCCTGGCCAGGGGACGTAGTCCTGGCTCCGACTGGGTTGCAGAATCACAGGATGTTGACAATAGAAGGAGGTGAGAAATTAGAGTCCTGTCCCACATCGGGGGCTGTTCCTTCTTTCTAATGCTTGAGGATCAGAGTGGCTGTCAAGGCCCTCACTCATCTATTGAGCACCTAAGATGTACTTTTGATGAGCACCAATTATGTAGCAGGCCCTATGTAAGAGCTTTACTATCTCATGTAATCATTGCAACAACAGTCTACTAAGGTAGGGATTATGCCCATTTTACAGATCAGGAAGTTGAGGTTCAGAAAAGTTCTCTAATTTGCCCTAGATCATAGAGCTAATCAGGTCTAGGATTAGGAATGAAACTCACATCTGACTTAAAGCCCAAGCCCCAGAAACAGGAAGAGGGCAGTGGAGGTGAAACACCATCTCCCGTGGCCTCCCCAGCTGCAAGACTGAGGGGTGAATATCACTGCAGAAATCATTCCATATCCTCAAATCAAACTTCAGAGAAGAGAGGTCACTGGGCAATGGGACAGGGGGAGTTAGCTTGCTGACAGCCCCAACCTGTCAGCTCTCAGTGTGCACATTGCATTTGTGATCACCTGGCTGCACCCGGGAAATGACCCGGTCACACACCTGGGCAGAAGGCCTGCCCCTCCTCCCCGGGTTGAGGAAACAGGAAAAGGTGGCCCTGAGAGGCAGTGAGCAGGTCTGCAGAGCAGCGGTGGCCAGAGCCCCGGCTAGGATGGGCTCTCTCTGGGGCCTGGCTCTGCCCCTTTTCTTCTGCTGGGAGGCTGGACTGTCTGGCAGCTCCACAGGTGAGGTGGTGTGAGGGGTCCGTGGGGGCTTCTCCCCCGGGGGGGCTCTGGGTGTGAGTTTCAGTACGGGCAGCCGTGGGTGAGGGTGGGTTCTCTTGGGTTAATTTTAATTAACCATAAACGTACATGTGAAGTCTCATTATTGTTAGAGAGTACGCAAATGACAGTGTGTGACAGCTGAAGTATGGGTGACTCTGCAGTACATACAAATGAACCATGACGCTGTCGTTGCTGCGGGCTTTGTGCCTGTGGGAGTGTAAGGGGGCGGGGAAGGGGCAGGGGGGTGTCAGCTGGCGATGATTCTACCTAAAGCTGAGGAAGGTGGCTTGACAAGATGTGGCTCCTCTGGGTTTGTTACCTGGCCATCTCCTTCAGCGTACAGCTTGTGTAGAAAAACTGCTTGGGAAGGGTGGATGCTGAGAGAGGCAGGACTTTTATAAAAGAAGAGAACAAACGCTGATCTGTCACTAGTAGGAACTGTGCCAAACTTGTCACATACATTAAAAAAAAATAGACTATTTTTCAGAGTAGTTTTATGTTCACAGCTGAGGGCAGAGATCGCACAGAGCTCCCGTTCCCACCGCATACAACCTCCCCACCAGGGCGGCACCTTCGCTACATCCGATGGACCTACACTGACACATCATCACACATTCTCTTTTAATCCTCACAGTCGCCCTCGGAGTTTAGCACTATTCTTACCACCTCTGCCCCTTCACAGGCAGGAGTCTGAGGCTTGCTGGGGTTAAGCGACTCATCCCAGACCCAGGACTTGGCTCCACACGTGCCTAACCACTGCGCACACTGCCCCCCGCATGCGCTCACAGTCTACCAGGTTTGTGCTGCACATTTTCCATGTAATTTAATTTAATCCTCACAAGCCCGTGCAATAGGGACTCCTGCTTCCTTTTCACAGATGAGAAAATTCAGGCTTGGAGCTGGGAGGCCTGGCCAGGGTTACATGGTCAGCAGGCAGCAGAGTGAGCGGCAACAGGGCGACTAAAAGCAGAGTCCGAAGTCCACACGCTTTCCTCTCCACCGATCGCAGGGAGGTACCAGCAGAGCTGCGATGTGCCAGAGCTGTGCAGGGGCTGGGGTGGGCTTTGCTCATTTGAGAAGACCCTTGGCAGGCAGGAGCCTTGGGCAGGGGCTTGTGAGAGCCCCGGAAGGAAGAGGCTATGGGCTTGGGGAGCATGAGGAGGTTGCACAGCAGAAATGACACCAGAGGGCTCCTGGAAAAGGAAGAAAATGCATCAGGAGAGGTCAGGGGACAGACTCTGAGAGTGCCACTGTTTGGGCTGCAGGCTGTGTGGGCTGAAGCGGGCTCTGCTTCCGCTCTGCGGGGACAGACCAAGAAGGCTCAGAAATATCTCAGGCCTCAAAGTGGGGAGAAGAAAGTGTATTCTGACTGGCAGCCAGCAGTTCCTGTAAAAGCGCGGTTTGTGTGTGAGTTGGGCTGCACTGGACGGGGATGAGAGCGTGTGCCCACGCCCCGCCTAAAGGGCACGGGGTGCAGCCTGCGGTTCTCGCTGCAGCAAGATAGCGCGTGCCTGTCAGGGACTCCTTGAGAAGACAGCACGGGGGCAAGATGCTTAATAACCTCTTGCTGCCTTGGGAATCTAAGAGCTTCGCCATTCACCTTCTCCTTTGGTCCTTAGCACCTTGGGGGTCTTGTGACCCTATTTTCCCAGGTGAGGACGTGGACGCTGGGAGAGGTGTAGTGGCTGGCCCGGCCGGCAGGAGGCAGAGTCAGGATATCAGCCAGTAGGTCATGTCACACCAGCGCAGGTGGTGGGCGGCGCAGCTAGAGCTGCCACTTGGGCTCGTGACTCCTGTCTATCCTGAGGGACCTGGGGGCCCATCTGACACCCTGGGGAGAGGTCCTCCACCTGTTTGGGGTCTGTGGGCTACTTTAGAGCCAGTGCATCTCAGTAAAGACCATCTGAAACCACCAGAACACCAAAAATGGGAACTCGTACTTTGATCCTTTTCCTTTCAAGGGTAGGGTTACTAGATAGAACATATCCAGTGACATTTGAATTTCAGGTAAGGAATTTTTTTAAATGTATGTCTCGAATATTGCATGGAAAATACTCATAATAAAAGACTATTCATCATTTATCTGAAAGGCAAGTTTGAATTGAACTGGGTGTCCTGTATTTTTATTTGCTAAGTCAGACAACCCTCCCTAAGAGGCTCCCTGGCTACTCACAGAGAGAGCCCTACTGCCCTGGAGACAGGGAAGCAGCCTCTGTCAGGCCATAAAACATCCTGCTGTCTCCCTCAGGGCCCTCCACTAGCACCGCCCCAGGGGGCCAGTCGAGGGGCGTTCTGCCCTTGGAGCAGCGCCAGCGCCTCCCTCTCGAGTGTTAGGGTTGCCCCACCTGGCTCCTGTTACATGTGGAGAATGCCTGGCCCATGGTGTCTGTGGTTCCGGGGTTCCATCCCTGTGGTCCTTAGACCCACAGTCACGGGAGGCCTGGGCAGGGCCCGGAAGGGCTCTCTCTTCCCTCGTTGGAGCCCAGAGGACTCGCCTGCCCCCCTCTCTCTGGCAGCAGCACTCCCCACGCTGCCTCTGGAGGCCCCTCTCCTCCAGTCCTCCCAGCTACCTCTAATGACAAAACTCCAGGACTTTCCTGTATTTTAAGGGTTTTTACTTCCATGGGAAAACAATCATTGGATGAAAAAAGTACCCATGGGATACTGAGAAGGATTCTTTCAGAAAGTTCTGAGATTTCCTGGTCTCTACTCTGTAGTTCCTGGCTCACCCGGACTTCTGCCTTTTTGGCTCACCCTTGAAGGTGGATCCTGGCCCCACGCATTTCGTGTGAAGGCCACACACCAATAATCAGCTAAGACTGTGGGGCTTGCTGGCCTCAAGTGGGTTGTCAGGGCTTCGGCAGACACCGGTCAGGGCAACCCCAGCTCTGTGGCTTCCCAGCCCTGCCCTTCTTCCCTGTTTATAAAGATGAAAAATGGGGTAAGAGAAGCACCATCTCCCCACTCTCTGCCCTGGTCATAAACATAAGAGTTTGTGTGATATCCGTCGGGACTCATGGCTCGGTCTTACCCAACACAGGCCCCAGCACCAGCAGACCGGACATCTTGGTGACAAAAAATGACATAGAAGTACCTGCTGTGACTCCAGGGGTCAGGACAAGCTCCGAGGAGGCCTTCCAGACTGCTGACCTCACCGAGACCTCAGCACGAGGCCACGTCGCTTTGGAAACTCAAACTATGAGCCCTGAGACCTTTTCTAATCTCTTAATCCCAGCCAGCACCATTCTAGAAGAAGAGACCAGGGAAACCGAGACTGTTTCTCCTGCAACAGAGACCAGGACCCTCACAAAAATAATACCTCCCAAGTTCCTGGTCGTGATCACTGCCTGCATGGAGACATCAGCCTCAAGTGGCAGCCCCACGGGAACTGGGGTGACCACAGTTGAGACTGTCACAGGCAGTGATCCTGTGGACACCATCTTTCACACCCTTTGTACCGACGACAGCTCTGAAGAGGCAAAGAGGGTCACAACTGACGTTTTGACATCGGCCCACACCTCCAGGGAAGCTGAGGGCCTGTCCTCAGAGAGCAGCTCGTCCTCCGACAGCTCAGTTCCAGTCCTCACCACCTCACGAGCCCTGGACCCTGGTGTCACTGTTCCAGCGGAAGGCTTGGTTGCCGGCCCCTTCACCCACTTTGAGGTTACCAACTGCAGTGCAGCAGAAACAGAAACAGCAAGCACCGCCAGCCCCGGGGCCTCGGACACAGATCACAGCCCCACAGGAGTGAAGGCCTCGTCCACCTCTGATACGTCAGCTTCGCCAGACCCCTCTGATGTCAAATCGTATGTCACCAAGTCCACAACCTCTGCTGAGACCTTGCCAACATCCAGTGCCACAGAGTCAGCCGCACCTAATACCACCATTGAGACCCCAACCCCCACGAGTAGCACCACAGAGACAGAAACAACAGCAGGCAA
This sequence comes from Avahi laniger, assembly GCA_963575035.1. Classification (NCBI taxonomy): domain Eukaryota; kingdom Metazoa; phylum Chordata; class Mammalia; order Primates; family Indriidae; genus Avahi; species Avahi laniger. The sequence continues at coordinate 22,529 of CAUYSK010039623.1, read as the reverse complement.
GGGCACTACCCTTAGTAGAACTTCAGTGATAGTCAGCATGGACCCCTTGGGAGAAACCTCGACCTTCTCTGAGGAGACACCAAGCCACATCGAAGTCTCGGGAGCAGTCACAGTCACAGAGGCTAGATCAACAGTGAACAAAGTGACTTCCTCTGCAGGGTCCTCAGCTGCAGTCTACAGCCCCTCAGAAGTAGCCACCATCAAGAAGTCCACCCCGGCAGGGACGTCTGCCACAGACAGTACAACCGACGGGCCCTTCCCCATCAGGAGGAGCCCTCTTCCTTCTGTCCCTCCGACTACAGGCAATGGCAGCCAAGGAACAAACATCACCTTAGCCAACACCACGGCCTCAGCAAAGACTGCGACAAAGCTCCCAGCAACCACCACCACCACCGCTCAGACAAGGTGGAACACAACAGCTCCTGCAAGTAAGCGACTGCCCCACGTGTGATCCTTGGGGGTTTGGGATTTGGAGTTTCCAGGACGTCACATACTTAAGGAGTGGGGAGGAAGGACGGACCTGGGAGCCTGTTCTGAGCCCTCTCTCTGACGCTGCCTCTTCGTGATCTTCTAGCCGTTCTTGTCAAAATCAGTAATGAGCAGTCTTGGGTGGTTATGGAAAGAATGCAGGACTGGAAGTCTGAAGAAATGGTTTGAGATCTTGGTTTTGCCATTAATAACCTGAGTGACCTTAGGCAAGTCCCTCTCCCTCTCTGGCCTCCGTTTCTCCACTTGTAGTTGGACAGGGTGGGGATGAGCCCTGAAGTCTTCTCCAGCTCTGACCTTCTATGAAGTTAACTGCTGAGTAACTGCTGTGCCTCAGGCAAGGCCCCAAGTTTTATTTAACAGACATGGCCCTCGTGTTTCGGAAGCTTCTATTCCAGCCACAGCCACACAGAGGGGCAGCATGTGGGCATCTGGCCCAAGTTGCGGCTCTCCCAGCCCTGGGACCCCATGAAAGTGGGCTCACTAGATGCACTTACTGGGGTTTGCGCCATGACCTCCACCTCTCCTTCCTATCACTTTGACCTTGTGCCTTGTCCCTGCACATCCTCAACTTGCCTCAGCCTTTCTGGGGAGGGTATGAAAGAAACAATATTAATTACAATCACTTTCTTGAATATGTTTTGTACTCTAGGAAGGGGTGGTATCAACATACTAATATTTCACAACTAGTAAGCAGGGGCACCAGCTGAACGGTCTTTCTGATGTCAGGCAGTGTACCCAGAGCTTTGCATAGGTCATTTTCTCCAGTCCAACCTCCAAAACAACCTAGTAAGTTGCTATCATTGCCCATCTGACAGGTGTGAAGATGGGAACTAAATTGCCATCCTGGGAAAATGGCTGTGGACACAAATGAAAGTCTGACCCCAAAACCCTAGTCTTCCCACTGTACTTTTATTTTTAAAAGCCCAGTTTAGGCCGAGCCCCGTGGCTCAGGCCTGTAATCCTAACACTCTAGGAGGCTGAGACAGGTGGATCACTCAAGGTCAGGAGTTCGAGACCAGCCTGAGCAAGAGCGAGACCCTGTCTCTACTAAAAATAGAAGGAAATTAGCTGGACAACTAAAAATATATAGAAAAAATTAGCCAGGCATGGTGGTGCAAGCCTGTAGTCCCAGCTACTTGGAGGCTGAGGCAGAAGAATTGCTTAAGCCCAGGAGTTTGAGGTTGCTGTGAGCTAGGCTGATGCCATGGCACTCTAGCCTGGGCAACAGAGCGAGACTCTGTCTCAAAAATAAAATAAAATAAAATAAAAGCTCAATTTATCAATAGATTTTTATTTTTAAATACTTTTCTTTATTATTTGTTGATTAGAGAATGCATTCACATGATTTGAAACCCAAAAGGTACAAAATTGTACGTCATGAAATGTCTTGGTCCTCCTGCCGTCCCAGCAACCCAGTTCTCACACACGTAACCTGTGGGAGGTTCCTGCTGCACTTCTTATGTGCAGCCTGCTGGGTGTGAAATATGCACATGGAAGCAAACATGTATACACACACACATATATGATGATATATATTTCATCCTCCTTTTTATGCAAGCAGAGCATACGATAAACTCAGATGTCTGAGATAAAGCTGTTCTTATGTGGGGAGGAAGAAAAAGGTTTTCACTTCGTATTTTATGTTCATCTTTATGGCCTTGTATTTTTGTCTCTTTGGCTAATTTTAGTATCTTAGTCTTTAATTTTTACTTTATTGTGGTGGGAACATTTAACATGAGATCTACCCTTTCAATAACTACAGTACAGCATCATTGTCCGTAGACTCAGTGCTGCGCAGCGGATCTCTCGAACTTACTCATCTTGCATAGATAGAACTTCGTGCCCATTGACTAGCTATTCCCTGTGTCCCTTGCCCCAGAAAGCTATTCTCCTTGATGGCTGCTCAGTATTCCATTATTTCTTTTTTAACCATCATTTAGCCAGTCTTGTATTAATGGACATTTAGGTTGTTTTCAGTGTTCTGTTATGACAAACGGTGTGCAGTAAATGGTACGTTTCTCACGTGCGTGTTATTTCCTGTAGGATAAATGTCTAGAAGCGCAATTGCTAGATCGATTCTAATAGTATTGGTGATCGGAAGAGGTGACTAGAAGGTGGCAGGGGGAGGTGAGCAGATTAGGGTTCAGAGACAGAACTTTCTTGCAGAGCTACTAAGCCAAGAAGGCCAGATCAAAGCCCTCTTCTGCCTCCCGCCCCAACTTAAAGCCGGAAGAATTGGTTCGGGGCATCCCTCAGAGAGCCAGCCTCTCTCCGGCATTCTCCCTGGTCAGGCTTTTTCCCATCAACTCCATCTAGGACCTCCAGGCCTTTAGAACATTCTGGATCCATTTCCATTCTCCTTCCTCACACTCCCCTTTGACTTCTCCAAATGTTAGTGGTGCCTTAAGCCACCTTTTCCTTTCACTCCTGTTGGGAGGACGCTCCAGTGGGCCTAACTATCCCAGAGAGGGAATCCTCCTTCCTCTTAGTAGTGAGTAAACGTAAGGTCTGTGTGAACACAGACACATGAACACACGAGAGTGCACACACACACATGCAGAGGGTGCAAAGGCTGATTAGCGTGAAGCATGTCTTGACACCTAAGCTGACCTGACCGCATTTTCATCTTCCTGCTGTTCTCAACTTGCAGGTGGAGATGGAGGCTTCCTCCTCCTGCGGCTGAGTGTGGTCTCCCCAGAAGACCTCACTGACTCCAGAGTGGCAGAGAGGTTCATGCAGCAGGTGAGTGGACACTGTCTGGGCCAGGGGAGTAGAGGAAAGTGCGAGGTTCTCGGGAACTATAGGGGAAATCTGCAGACCACAGAAGAGCAACTACTACACTTGGGAGGGAGTCTTGTTTCTTATGGAGTAATAGGGGCTGAATTTTAGGATCCCTGCCTAGCTTTGCTTCTGCCTGCATTCCCTGAGTTCTTCATTCCCCTTCTCTGCAAAGTAAACAAGTTCTGCTCCCAACCCCCAATTTCTTTAGGTCCTAGGAAACTATAGCCCTTGGGCCCCTGAGGAGAAGGTCAATGATATTGATGGGCAGGTAGGCAGGAATCTTGGTTACAAGTGACAGCAATACATTTACCCAAAAAAGGCAAGGCATGAGAAATCTAGAAGTGCCTCTCGGCTTCAGTTATGGCTGGATCCAGCAGCTCAAACATGATCACAGCAATTTCCTTAGTTCTGCTCCCTTCTTTCTCCATATGCACAAAAAGGCAACCATGACAGCCCTAGATTCACAAAGCAAAATTTGTGTAGCATCAGGGAAGAACTTGTCTCATTGGCCTGCAAGGGCCACCATGACTGACAGCCAAATCAGGACCACACAGAATGGGAAGGATGGGCCCCAGAGGAAATAGGGATGCTAGACAGAAAAAGCCCACAGATATACTTACTAGATAGAGACCAAGATTGGGATATTTGTACAACAACTGGGAATATCCTGCTAAAACCAAGATCATTGGGTAGAGCTTCCAATGGTGAAATTCTGGGTCAGGGCTTTTGGAACTGGTGTGACTCATTAGAACATTAGACTAGGTCAGCTCAGCACAGATGTCATGGACCCAACTCTGAGATATGGCTCCCCTACTCTACAAAGTAGGGGATGGAGCATGATGTGGTGGGAAGTATCTAAGCTCTGCTCACAGACTGACCAGTGAAAATGGGTCCAGTGCACAGTGTAATGTGAATTGACCCTTTTCAAGTGCCCCTGCCAATGCTTCAAGCTTGCATTTGGCACCTCTCACAGTCAGTGGGTGCCATGCAGCTTATCAGTGTCTCAGGCTTGGTGTCATCCCTTATAAGGATAAACTTGGCAGAGGTGCTAGCTGGGGGTCTTATGCCAGAGGGTAGAGTCCACAGCCAGGTTGAACAGATGAGATAACTACCCTTAGCAGATGGAACCAGGGTATATCCATTGCAAGTGGGATCCTCTGTTGCAGGCAAAAGAAAACCACTGACTGTCATAGTAAAGGGGGCATTCATTGGCAGAGTCCCACGGTACATAGAATCAAAGAAATGCCAGAGGAGTGGGCTTGAAAAACAAGCAGGAGGAACCCCGGGGACTCTGAGGGCTGTGCAGTGGGAACATTCTGGCTGGGACTCTGTCACTATTGGATGCTGCCACAGCCAATGTGCATCACGCTGCCTGAACACACTATTGCATATGAGTTCTCACTGCCCTTTTATCTCTGAACCTCCTGTTCCAGGGTCAAAGTCCTGAGGAAGAACATTCAATAGGCTAAGCTTAGCCCTCATGCCCACATCTTGCTGCCAGGGGATGGGAAGAGGGCATATCTGGGTTTTCGCAGCTCCCTCAGGGGCAGGGAGGCCAGTGAGGACTTCCGCAATAAGGAGTTTCCTGAATGTGACATAGGGATTTGACACGGGACAGCCAAATAAATGACGAATGCCCTCAGCACGTGATAACCAAAGTGGCAAGTGTGCATCCTAGTTGAAGATGGAAGCCAGGGTTGAATGTCAGATCTGAGCCACCAAACTTGAAACTGGTTCAGGAGTCAGAAAGAAACCAGGAGCTCAGGAGCAGGCCAGGCAGTTGAGGTGCAGGTGCCAGGCCATGGGGGTGTCTGTGTCAGTTCTTATTGGGAGCTACCAATGGGGTAGGGCTTGGGGGTCAAGCAATGAGCTTTGGAGCAAGATAGATCTGGGTGTGAATTATAGCTCCTAACTGTTTAACCGTGGGTAAGTTATTCCATATTACTTTCATTGTGTACAAAATGAGAATAATAATATCCACTTTATAAGGTTGGTGCAGGGTTTAAATGATATAATGTGTATGAAGCATCCAGCCCAGGTCCAGCATGCGGGAGGTTCAGGAAGTGTTGCTGTCCTCCTTGTGTGCTCTGTCCCACTGTCCTTCCTGTCGTCGGCCTGTGGCGAGCTCACAGGCAGATGGGCAAGAAGTACCACCTGGCTCCTTCTGCTCTCCAGCTCCGCCGTGAACTGCACACCCACTTGCCTCCTATCCAAGTCTCCCTACTGCGCGCCAGGAGGGCCTAAAGAATATCAGCTGCTGCCAGGCATGTCCCACGTGCCAAAACAGGGACAGTGCTGCCAGTGGCCTGGGCCCCCACCACCAGGCTGGAGCCACATTACTGTGCTGAGATGTACCTGGAAGAGTCCCATGAAGGTCAGCTGGCCCAAGCCCCCTAGCCCAGATGTGGCAACAGGACCCTGGTTCACGTATGCCTGAGTGAGTGTGTGTGGGTCGGGGGCTTCTGTTCCCAGACATGTCCTTGGACTTCCTTGGCACACGTGCTGTGTTTCAGTAAAAAGAGACCTGACCACCCACCTGTGTGTTTCCACCTTGCGTCCTCAGTGTGGCCTGGAGGCTGTCTATTTGACCCGTATGCTCTTGACATTTTTGTATTTTATTTCGTGCGTCCTTAAGGCTACCTCTCTCCTTCCTGCTCCCCCAGATCTTGGTTTGGACCTTGGTTTCGACAGTTACTGAGGCCAGCCCTAGAGCCTGCTCAACAGGGAGCTCCTTCAGGGCAGGACCGTGTTTGTTCGTCTCAGCATCCCCTGAACCTAGTGGAGCACGTGGCCTGTGGGAGGATCAGAGAATGTCGAATTGACTCGAATTGCAAGTTCTGGACACAAGATTTAAAAGAAAGGCTGCAATCCTCAATTATTCCTCCCATAACCCATAACTCACATGTTATTATTTTTTAAATTAAACATGCTTTATTTTTTTCTATTACAAAAGTGAAACTTGTTTATGATTTTAAAATTTTGAAAAATTCAAAAAGACCAAGGAAAAAGAGCAGTGGGAAGAGGAAGAAAAGAGAAAGAAAAAAATGTCTAAAATCTCAGCTCTTAGACACAGCTATTGTTGATGCATATACCCAATTGTATACTCAGCCTCTCCACTTGGATGTTAATGAGATACCTCACATTCAACATTTCCCAGAGTCCTGATCTTTCCCCCAAACCTGCTCCACCTGTGTCTTCCCCATCTCAGTTAATGTCAATTGCATCCTTCAGTTGCTCAAGCCAGAATCCTTGGCACCATTCTTCATTCCTCTTTCTCTTACGTTTCCCATCCGCAAATTCTGTTGGCTCTACTGCCTCAAACTATGCCCAAAATCCCGCCCCTCCTCATTCTCTCCATTGCTATCACCAAGATGGGTAAGATGCTACCATCTCTCACCTGGATTACTGCAGTCCACAGTCACTACAGGTCTCCCTGTTTCCACCTTTGCCCCCCAACCCTGGTCTAGTCCCGATATGGCAGCCAGAGCTGTCTTTTTATAACAGAAGACAGATCATGCCACTCCTTTGCTCCAAATCCTCCCATTTCATTCAGAGGAAAAGTGGCATTCTGACAATAGCTTGCAAAGCTGTACGTGGTCGGCACCCCTCTGGCCATCTCTTTAACTTACTCACTGCACTGCAGCCACACTGACTTCTTTGCTGTTCCTTGAATGCATCAGGCCTGCTCGGGCCTTGGGACCTTTGTGTGCATTGCTCGGTCTGCTTAGAAGGCTTCTCTTCTAGACATTCGCTCAGCTAACTCCTCTATCTCCACCTCCTTCATGTCCCTTCTCAGTGAGGCCTACCCTGACCACCCCATTTAAAAATTCAACCTCCCCTCCTCTGCTTTGATTTTATTCATAGCACTGATAACAACCTAACATCATACATAATTTGTCTTGTTTATTATCTGTGTCCCCCAACTAGAATGAAAGATTTTGCCCTTTACCGTATCCCTACAGCTGAGAACAGTGCCTGGCACGTAAGAGGTGCTCAATGACTATTTGTTAAATGAATGAAGGAAACAATGGAACGATGTTGATAGTGTTCTGAATAAGGGGAGTGTGAATATTCAACTGACTCTCTTCTATTTCCAGAGTAGGGCAGAATGAATTTCATAAAGTAGGTTGGATAAAAATAATTCAAACAGGCCGGCCGCAGTGGCTCACGCCTGTAATCCTAGCACTCTGAGAGGCCGAGGCGGCGGATCGCTCAAGGTCAGGAGTTCGAGACCGGCCTGAGCAAGAGCAAGACCCCGTCTATACTAAAATTAGGAAGAAATTAATTGGACAACTAAAAATATATAGAAAAAAATTAGCCGGGCATGGTGGCACATGCCTGTAGTCCCAGCTACTCGGGAGGCTAAGGCAGAAGGATCGCTTGAGCCCATGAGTTTGAGGTTGCTGTGAGCTAGGCTGATGCCATGGCACTCTAGCCCGGGCAGCAGAGTGAGACTCTGTCTCAAAAATAATAATAATAATAATAATTTAAACATCCATCCTGGCATATTTGCTGAGCTCCTACCACAGAAGAGAGACTGCGCTATGTGCCATGGAGGGTTCAAGATGTCTCTTCCCACCGGGATTAAAGTTAGCAGGGAAGATTAGATGTCTACAGAAATAACAAACTGAAAGAACTTATGTACACTACATATAGCAAAAACAGAATTCCTTTAACATGTAGAGAACTCTTATAAAGCAATAAAAAGACAAACATACCAGTAGCAAAATGGACAGAAAGCTATAGGCAAGTCACAAAAGAATATAATTGTGTGAATGAAATTGGTACAACCTTTCTGGAGGACAATCTGACTATTTATCTAAAGCCTTAAAAATGTGCCTACTTTTAACTCAGCAATTTCATTCCTTGTTTATCTTAAAGAAATAATTAAGAATCTCTGCAGAACTGTTTATAACAGTCAATAAAAGAAAAAGACAAAACACAAAAACCTCAGATATCCCAGTGTAATAGTTTGTTTAAATATAGCGTTATTTCATACAGTCCACAGAAGTGTTACTGAGATATATACTTATTAAGATGGAAAGAAGCTCATGAAATATTATTTGGTCTTCTCTTATTTTTTTTAATGGAAACATCTCTCTTTTTTTCACTTCAAACTACCTTTCCTAGTTATCTCTAGAGGTTTCCTCTCGAAAATCAAAACTATTCCTGTTCCTACCTACAAGATAAAACCCCAGCTTGATATAGAAAGGTCTTCGGCATATGGCCTCAGCCAGCTTCCTCAGCTCCAGGTCCTATAGCCCCCTCTCCTGTATCCTGTGCCCCTTCCAGAGGGAGCGTCTCACTAGCTTTGTCACACCTGCTTTGACCCAGAGTGTTGGCACATTGAGATTCTTCCCCTGTTCGTTCTTAGAAGCCCAGTTTAGATGGCACCCTTTGTGACTTTGTCAAATTCCCTAGAGAGGAGCTGGTTTCTTAGTCTCTTTACATGCTGTATTACTATGCATTTACTTACGCATGTGCTAAATTGTATGTGCTTCAGGTCAAGAACCAGCTAGTGTTCATCTCTGTAGTCACAGAGCCCAGCGTGGAGCCCTACACATCAGGGCGCTCGCACGTTTGCTGAACAACTGAGACAGATGATGGTCCATGTGAGCAGAGAGCACTGGAGTATGGGCACTGGGCTCTGAAAGTTTCAACAAAGACATTCAGTGTCGAAGTCAAATAGAATGTAAATTTGATGATGTAAATGTTACGAAGCTGCGCTATAATTAGACACGAATGGAGAAGAGTTTGCATAAATGACAATATCACCACTGTTATATTTAACATAAATCCAATTCTTAGTTATTCTTTTCTTGCTTTGTACTTCTTCAGATTGGTGACACCTAATACAGTGGTTAATTTAATCTTAATTACTACATATAAGGATACACATGTACATGCAATGCTGATTACTGTTTTTATTGGAAGTCAAAAGATTTGTAAAATTTGACTAGCCCCCAAAATGAGTAAAATATGAGATAAACCAGTTAGAAGCATTTGGAAATTGAAGTGTACAATTATGATTGCATATGCGAGAGAGAGAGTTGAGAAGAAAGAGGAAGAGAGAGAATATGGTATGTGTGTGTGACAGAGAATTACTGGAGATGATCCAAGTTATTAATAGCAGAAGTAAGTTACCAAACCAGCAAGAACCAGAAGTACATGGAGAAAACTCCAAAGGTGTGTATATATGAGGTGAAATGCCACATTTTTCATGAAGACAAATGCAGGTGTGGACCTAAACAAGATAGCCTGTCTAAAGTCACCTGTGACCCAGTGTGAACTCTCAGAAGGCAAAAACCCAGACACATGATGAGGCCAACGTGAGGTGGAACTTTTCCTACCAGAGTCTTCATCAGAAGCCTCTGCCACAGCCAGAGTTTTGTGGTTTTTCTCATATAGATCTTGTGCATATTTTGTTAGATTTATATCTGAGTATTTCATTTGGGGGGGTGCTAAAGTAAATGGTAATGTGCTTTTAATTTCAAATTCTAATTGTTCTTTGCTGGCACATAGGAAAGAAATGGTCTTTTGTACACTAACCTAACTTATATTATGAAACCTTGCTATTAAATATAATCACTTTTTAGTTCCGGGAATTTTTTTGTTGATTCTTTTAGATTTTCTACATAGACTATCACGTCATCTGTGAACAAAGACGGTTTTAATATTTCCTTTCCAATCTGTATGTCTTTTATTTCCTTTTTTGTCTTATTGCATTAGCTGGGACCTCTAGCACTATATTGTAAAGCAGTGATGAGCGGATACATCATGACTTTGCTCCTGATCTTAGCAGGAAAGCTTCAAGTTTCTCACCATTAAGTATGATGTTAGCTGTAGGCTTTTTGTAGAAGTATTTTATCAAGTTGAGGAAGTTCTCCTCTATTTCTAGTTTACTTGGTGTTTTTGTTATGAATGGGTGTTGGATTTTTTCAAATGCTTTGTCTTCATCTATTGATATCATCAAATGATTTTTCTTCTTTAGCCTGTTAATGTGATGAGTTACATTAGCTAAGTTTTGAATTTTGACTAGCCTTGCATACCTGGGATAAACCCCATTTGGTTGTGGCATATAATTATTTTTATACATTGTTGGATTCAATTTGCTAATATTTTGTTGAGTATTTTTGCATCTATGTTCATGAGAGATACTGGTCTGTAGTTTTCTTTTTTTATAATGTCTTTGTCTGATTTTGGTATTAGATGAATGACTTAGGAAGTATTCCCTCTGCTTCTATCTTCTGGAAAAGATTGTAGAGAGGTGGTATAATTTATTCCTTAAATGTTTGGTAGAATTCACCAGTGAACCCATCTGCTTAATTCTTGATAAGTGAATGCTGCGGCTATGATTTTATATGGAGACTTGATTACACTTTGGGGCTCATTAGGGTAAAGCTATAGCCTTATACGCAGAAGAGTGGCTTCATCTTCTGAGAGAAGTCATTCTCTATTCAAAGTGGACAGTTTGGAGTCTCTGTTCAGATAAAGATCATGTTTTTCTGGAAGCTTCCTCCAATACCACTTACCACCCACAAGAGTGAGCCTGAGTGCACAGTTCGTATCATGTGACTTCCTTTCTGTAACTATGGCCACACTTGATTAGACCAGGGATGGACAACTGACATAAATTGGGACAATCAGATTCATTTTTCAGGGATTTGGGACTTAGGACCAACAGGCAGCTACCTAGTTTCTGCATAGAATTGGAATTGAGGTGCTCTAGACACAGAAGTTGTGGACCAACTGTTGTTGGAATTGTTACATGAGATGGCTGTATCAAAGTTACGCCTGCTGAGAGAGATGATGATGTGAAAGCTGCTCAGGTTGCTGGGAAGAAGTGGAGATAGAATAGGGTTGAGGGACTGTGGGATGGAGAACCTCAGAAGACTCTACCTGGGGTCTAGGAAAGGACAGAGAAAGTGTATTAGGGATTGTGTACCCCAGATCTAAAGATGGGATGAATGGCATGCTTGAGTGTATTCTTGGAAAGAGAGCTGAAACGACTTAATCCCTTTTCCAGGGAACTCAAGCAATGGACACAGCAATTAGGAAAATATACTGTGTATTCATCCTTTTGCCATTTTTGTGAAACTGACAGATATCAGCACAACAGGGAGTGCTGGGAACAGAGAGTCTGGGATACTCCATTTAGAGATATGTCTGTCCTCCTCCTTAAAGGGTTTGGCCTGTGTTGGGGTGGGGGGATGAAGAAGGTGATCTGGAGTGTGAAGCAAGGTCCCAAGTCAGAATTGGAGAAACTGAGGATTTCCAACATGGTGTAATTAAGAGCCGAATGGGACTGCATCCAGTCCTCTCCTGTTCCTCCACCACCCTGTGCCTTCTGATGCTTGGGAGAAGGTCTGTGTCAAGTGGAATCCATGGTTTTGATGACACAAAAAGTCAGAGGGACTTTATTTAAATAGACTTTAATTAGAAGTAAACCAGAGTTTTGTGTGCAGAAGCATTGTGCTTAACTCAGGGCTATCACCCCCTTATTAACTCTGGTGTGTGTGTGTGTGTGTGAAGACCCCATCCATTCGTGTATTTGGTCTCTATGGCCTCTTCCTGTGTGCCTGTGCCTGCTGACAAGGCAGTGTTGTCCTTATACCGGTTATTCATTCTCTTTGAAGAATCCCCGTCATCTTCAGTCACCTTCCCCAAAGCAATGGCTCCTGAGGTGTGCGGTGAGGATGGGTGTGGGGGGGTCCTGAGGTATCCTAGGCCACAGCTGTCCCTTTGGGCGAGGCCTCAGCTTTCCGAGTCCAGGTGGTAGTCGTAGTACTTGGTCGCGGAGCAGCCCCAGAAGCGCAGGATCACAAACACCGCGACCCCCAGCAGCAAGAGGACGCTCAGGGCGCCAAAGAGGATCCCGAAGAACGCGCCGAGTTTCACACTCAGGTGCTCACAGCGCTCGCCCCAGGCCGTGTAGATGGTGAAGGACACACAGCTGGGGACAGAGAGGGCGCGCGATCAGGGGCGGGGAGGCGGGTGCGCAGCCTGCCCGCCCCGCCTCTTCCGCTGGGGCCAGGGGAGGTTCTCCAGGGCAGGCTGGGCACCCCCTGGAGTCAGCCCTGAGGCCGTGCTGAGGCGAGGCCACCGGGCAAAGGAGGCAGGCGTGGGCCTGAAAAACGTGGGTGCGAATTCACCTGGTCAGCAGGGACCAGGGCCGGCCACAGGTGGGCGTGCGCAGCCACAAACCCCGCCCCCCGCCTCTCCCAGAGAGCTGGGCTCCGCCCACGCCCCGCCCACTCCCGCTCCGACCCCATCTGGAACTGCGGCCCGCGCTGGCTGGCGGAGGACGGGCGCATTGACCCCACTCCTGTCACCCGGGCCCCTCCGCCTGCTAAGGAGCAGAGGGGCCACAGGCGCCTCCCAGGACCGAGTACTCTTGACGGAGGGGCAGGCCTGGCCCTGGACACAGACGGCGGGTTCCGCTCCCACAGGAGGCTGCAGGGTGTGCACTCAAGAAGCAAAATCAGGTGGAAGAGTCAGGCTTGGGAAACCATCCCCTGCGACTCCCCCGGTACCTTGGGCAGGTTTCTCGTCTTCTCTAAGCTGCAGTTCTCTCATCTTCAGCATGGTCCTAATACCCACTTTGTAGCTCATTTGAGTCGCGGAGGTAGTATGTTTATTCTCCCCACAGAGCAGGCCCTCACAACAGTTCTTTCCCGCTGTCTGGTCCCTGGTCTCTCTCACCACAAGGCGAGCCATCCTAACTGTCACACGTGAGGTTCCCTGGCGTTCCTGGACCGCCAGCAGAGTCTTGCCCAGTTTGGATTCCCCGGCACTGTCTTTCCCCTCCTGCGCCCCGCCCTACGCACCTGCAGCGGGGCCCGTCTGGCAGGTGCTGGCACTGGCCTCCGTGATCGCAGTAGCCCTCACTGCACGGGGACACGCAGGTGAGGCCGCTCTGGGGGCTGTAGACCATGTGGTAGCCCTTGTAGCCACTGCAGCTGAAGTACGTCTTCAGCGTGCTCAAGTTCACTGTCAGGTAGGACACGGATTAACACGGAAAGCAACTGATTAACACTAAATTAATACATTTTCACTCAAGAATTTCATTTTTAGGTGATCATTCTGAGAAATAATGGGAAAGGTGCACAAATGCATATGTCCTTGGATATTCAGATCAGCGTGGTTGATAATAACAACATGTGTAACAAGAGGGGTCTTGTTAAATAAGTTACTACATATCCCTATGAAGGAAACCACGGTTTCCACGGTATGGAAAATGCTTTCGCAAAGAGCATATGCTTTGAACTTGGCCAGACCTGAGTTGTAACTCAGAGTCTACTATTCACTAGCTGTGTGATTTAGGGGAAATTTCTTAACTCTTTCAGCCTCAGTTTCCTTATCTTTAAAAGGAAATGATAATAATAGCACTTGTGAGATTTAAATGAGATAATGCAGAGTACTCAGTACAGTGCCTGACGCATAGTAAGCACTCAACAAATGGTAACTATTATGATATATTTAAAATATAAGACACTATCTTCAAATATATCATAAAATAATATGTCAAATGAAAATATATACACAATATGTGAGTAATATGGTCATAATTGTTTAATGAGGTTATCAAACATTAGGTATGATTTGATCCCTTAATAAAAAATTGATATGCGTGAAAGTTCCTAGGCACAAAAGAAAGTTCAGAAGGATGTGTACAAAATATAGTTGTCTCTGAGGATTGGGATTAAGGGTTATTTTTTTCCTTCTTCTTTTTGTTAATTTGTGTTTCTTAGAGTTTCTGCAATAAACATATTATACTCATATAATAGAAATTGTGGGTTTTCTTTAACAGCATAGTCAGGGCTGAGGTCTTTGCTCCCTTACTGCCTGCCCACTCCTCCTACCCTGACTCCTTAACATACAGTAGTTCTGAGGGATTTTGCCTTGTTGCCCCAAGAGGGAAGAGGCTTAACCTGGATTCTAGGAGAAGCTCTTGCTTGGTTCTGGACCCAAGTAAAATAGCAGTTTCTGTTGTGTTCAGACTGGTCATTACCCTATTCTTTGCCCCGTTCCAGAAAATAGGGTGAGTTAGTCCTTTCTGTCTCTGGCAAGCTTGCCAACTTATCATTCCTGTTCCAGGAGAACCAGGGGCTGTCAGAGCTAAGAGGGGCCTCAGAAATCCTGTCTCATTTTCAGATGGGGGTGTTGAGGCCTGGCCTGAGGACTGTGCTTGCGAAGGGCCATACCCTGCCACGACGGATGCTATCTCTGCCCCTAGCCAGTCTCCAGCCTCCAGCTTAAAATCCTCCAGCTGTAGGGCAAAGGTGAGGGGACGTCCCTGTGTGTGTTTAAGTGCAACAGTATTTTAAGAAAACCATTAGCAGCAATAGGAAGGCCTCAGCTGGAGAAATTGCTCTGTGAAACTGCACACATGTGGGAGCATCAGCAGCACTTTGTGCTCCTGCTCTTGAATCTAAAAAGCTGATGAGTAAAATATTTACATTTTTCTCTCAAAAGTTACAAAACAAAGAAACCTAAATTAGCATGACTCTTCCTTGTCTGCGGACCTCCATGGAACACTTTTCTATCGTGAGTGTGTGGGGGCCGAAGACCTGTGACAAGCTCCCTCTATTTACCTGCCCCCCATTATCCTTGTACTTTCCCCAAGATACAGTAACTCACGAGCCATCTCATCACGCACGTCTTCCCTGGAAACGGGGTGGAAGACCACATTGTTCCTGGACCCCTCACTCCTCTTCCACCTCCTGGTTGGCACCTGGGGTAAGAACACCTCCACCACCGCGTCCAGGAGCTGGTTATTTAGGAAGTGGATGACAGGGCCCCAAGGGCGGTACTGGAACGTTGAGATGACCTTCCAGTGTTGAGTGGAGCTTCCCGAGGCTGGTGCTGGGGGACGGCTGTCAGTGGGGTGGGGGGGGACAGTGAGGAAGTAAGCAACATGGGGTGGTGGAGAAGACCAGGGACCCAGGCAGGGACAGTCCGACTTACATTTGTTGCACTTTGCTGTTCTGGAGAAAGGCCCGCACCGCCAGGGTCCCCAGTCTGTATGCCACCTAGGCAGCGCATAGGGGGATGGAGTGGGGGATGGTGAGGCCCAGTCCAGGGAGGAGACCCCACCCACTCTGATGCTTTATTCATCCCTGTCTGTTTCTGCCTTTGAATGTGAGCCCCAGGGTCCCCAGAACGTTTCTCATCTGTCGCTGCCTCCTCACACCCTAGCCCAGGGCAGAGACCGGTGTGGGTCCTCGGTAGTATTTGTTGGTGAATGGAGGGCCCTCATTACTTTCCCCCTCCTCTGCCTCATCTTACAAGGGGAGAATCTGACGTGAATGGCCCCTAATCCCTGACTCGCCAACTCATTCCCTCCCCACGTGCATATTGGACGTCCGTTGTTTAGGCAGACCTGGGGGGAGGTCAGATGCTGGGGGCGGCAATGTGACTTAGGAACAGTCTGCGCTCAACAAGCCCAGAGTCAGGCACAGTGGACAAACACCAACAGATACGGGCACGCGCAGTGTGTGAGGTGCTGTGCTGGGAGTAGCAATAATTGGAATAACAAGTTTTGAACACTTGTATTTCACGCACCATGCTCAGTGTTTTACATACATTATCATTTAAACCTTGATACAACCTATTGACATAGGTACTATTATTGTCCCTATTTTTACAGATGACCTGCTACATAACGTGTCTAATTATTACACCTGCTCCAGTAAGTGGCCGAGCAGGGATTTGAATCTGGGTTTGTAGGATTCTAGAGCCTCAGCACTCAACAGCTGTGCTACTTTGCCTGTGACTGAGGTGTGGAAGGGCATGGAGCCAAGAAGAGGGAGTCCCAATTCCCTTTGGGAAGTCCAGAAGGCTCCCTGGGGGTGAAATGCCCTCTAGGTTCTTCCATATAATACCCAAGAAATGCAGGTCTTGAGGGGTGCTCAGAGGCAGAGGTGGGGGTGACTTGGCACCGTAGGCTCTGCTCGTGCTGAGTTGGAGATTCTAACAGCTTTTGAGGTCTCCATCCTGGGGCTTTCTGACTTCCTAACCCCCCAGACCTCCCCCGGAGCAAGAGGCTCCAGCCTCCTCTGGCAATTGAATCTAGATGAATGACAAGATGAAGGACACACAGGGATGGCTCAGCCCTTGCCTGAACCTGCCAAGATCCACCTCCCACCCAAAGCCCGGCTGCAGCACTGACCGAGGCGTTGACATCTGCCATGGAGGCATTTTCGTCTTCACTGAGTGAGAGCTGGATGACTCTTAAGGGAAGCTCTGGAGACGGGGGAAACAAATTCATCATCACCTCACAGGTTTACCCAGATTTACCCAAGAATGCCGTTGGGCCAGCCCAGGCGAACTGCTCTGTGTCACAGTGACAGAAGGTCACTGGAGAAATCAGAACTGGTCCCCCTCCCCCTAGTGCTCATTCCGTACGGCTAGGGCTTCCCTGACTCGTCTCACTGAGCCGCGAGGTGTCTGCTGCAGTCTTTCCTTGGCAGACCGCACAGGTCGGTGGTCCATGCTGCGACAGCTGCCCTCCCAGCTCCCACAGCCTACGACCTATCACCACCCGAGAGAAAGCGGGAGTTCTGCCCGTGAGTGGCCCTGGACCCCAGAGTTTGCTCATCTCCCCCAAAGGCAGGAGAAGCATGGAGGTGGGGATGGCGGGGGCGTCTGGTGCTACCTGGACTCGTGGTTGGAGTGAAGTTGTTCCCAGCCAGGAAGCAGCGGGTGTCGGTGAAGGCCGGGGGGCAGGTACACATGGGTTCACAGCCCAGAGTCTGGGAGATGTAGCAGTGGCCGTGGTTGTAGCAGTAGTTCACAGGACAGGACTTGTTCTGACAGAGGAAAGCGTTCTCCAGAGCTGCAGAGGGAGCAGGGAGGTCAGCAACACCTCGCTGGGGCCACAGCGGCGAGGGAGTCCCCAGCCCATGGAAACCTTGGGCTAGTTTGGTTTCTTTTCCCCAAAGCCTGCTCAATCTGCATTCTGCTTATGGGCCACTCAGAATCTCCAAACCATCCTTCTCCCCTTTTCCAGGCTTTTCTCTGCAGGGCAACCCTTTTTCCTCTAACAGGTAAGTATTCTTCCACTTCTGCAGACGGAGTGGAGTGCTTATCAGACCGTGGCATCAGGAAAGGACCCAGAAGGAGAGGGGCTCACCAGCCTGCTTTCCTCCCTCTTTCACTTCCATCTCTTTTTCTGCCTTTAGAAGGCTGCTGTTCTACCCACTCTGGCTTCTGCTCTGAAGACACAGTAATCTCTAGATGTTATTTGGGGGCTTGGTAGAGCCTTCGCTTGTCGTGACTCCAGCAGCTCCAAGAGAGAGGAGGAGATGGCAGGGAGAGGGCTCAAAGGGAAAATGAGGCACCTTTGCCTCCAGATCCCCATGGCTGTTCCTCCAAATGTCCTGACTTGTGAGATGCAGAGACCCTGGGCCTCCTGTCCCTGAAGACCCCTAGGAGCCCGATGGCCCCAGCTTGCCCCGGGTTCCCTGGCTGCTGCTGGAAGCCCCTCCCCTCTCCAGACCATCTTCAGTCTTTTTCCCTGGTTTCCCCATCAGTGCCTCAGGGGTGCTCTGCCCTGTCCCCTCCCCTGTGCCTCTCCTCCTTCAGCCCCACACCATTCACCGCCCGCTTTCCAAGCCCCCCATGCCATACCTACTATACTGAGCGTTGTAAAGACTTTCTGGAATAGAGAGAGAAAGGGTTTGCTTTTGGCTATCCTAGACCCTTGAGATGTCATCTGTCCCTAGAACCTCCTCCTGCCAGGGGCCTGCTCCCAGCTCACCTGCACAGTGACGCCCATCCCCAGTGAGGTTTGGGGGGCAGGCCTCGCAGCCCTGCCCAGGAATGCAGCTGACATTCGGGAAGCATTGCTCCTCACAGGGGTCCTTGGAGCGTTCGCAGTAGTGGCCAAAGGTGTCCCCGTCACACTTGCAACCAGCCACCTGGAACAATTTGATGATCACAGGGGGCCGAATTATTAAGGGCTTCTGGATGTTTCTGACTGATCTCTTTGATCTGAGGATCCATGGACCCTGAGTCCATGTCTTAGTTCCACCAGCGTCTACTGGTGGAACTTGACCAGGCCCTGAGCCTGCAAGTCCCTGTCTAAAGCCACACAGGTGTCCTGCCCATTTGGCCTCGCTGGGCCATTTTTTACCCCCCACATGGCCCTGCACCAGGATCTCAGCCTCTACCCTCTCACACCACATCTCCTTGTCTCTAGAGTAAGACAGGGAATGAATGAATGAATGAGTGAATGTATGTTCTGCAATCTCTTGACAATTGGATTCCATGTAAGCTTCTGTTTCTTTCTCTGCCTCCCTTCCTGACTGCCAAACCAAGAAGACAGAGTCTCACTGCTAAGTACCATGAGAAGACACAACAACCAGAATAACAGCACAGCAAAGCTTGATGGTTCCAGAATCTCATCAAGTTCCCTGGTCTCTCCTTTCTGACTTCCCTGCTGAAACCACTCTGGAAGTCTCCCTAACCTTCCAATACTTTCTACTGTCAAGAGTGGATATTTTGGGACATACAGGATAGTATATTGATTTTAATCTCTGTTTTTCCCATTGTGTATTTCTTCTTTTTCTACCCCGGCCTTCCCACCTCTGTCCCCTTCAAGTACCAATTCTCTGCTCACACTTCAGAAGGGTGTGTGCGTGTGTATGTACGTGCCGTGTGCGGGGCGAAGGAGGGGGTTGGGTGTTGCCAGACCAACATTTTCCTTTCTGGCTCCTCCTTTACAACCAAAAAATAAAAAGCAAATGGGACAAGAGTCATGGATTTAGGCAAGTATCTTGGCTGAAACTTGAATGCAGAAGCAACTTCTCCAAACTGAAAAGAGATGTTACTTTTAGCTAGAGGGAGAGAGTAAAAGAGAAAATAAAGGGGTTTTGGGGTGTCAAGATAGAGGGGACCTGCACCTCTCTTCCCAACACCGTGATGATGAGACCCCAGAGAGAAATGGCTGTGTGGTGCCTGTAGGCAGTGGGACCACAAGTAGCCTCACGAAAGGTCTCCTGGGTCTGAGCAAGACACAGAAGCAGCAGGGCCTCTCCCGAGCCCGCAGGGGCAGGAGAATGGGGCTGGGATACATCCTGTGTGGACTCCTGCCCAGGGAGCACAGGGACACCTCTGTGCCCTGCAGCAGGTGTCACCCCAGAACTGTGAAACTGGGAACCACTGGGGAACTGTAGGAAAGGCCAAGGTGGAAGCTTCCTGCCAGCCTGGCAGAATGGGAGGTGGGAGATAAAAATGCAATTGAACCATGACCAATGAAGACCCACTTCTTCATAGGTGAGTCTGTGGTCTGAGATTGGCATCTGCTCCTCTCACCTACCATAGCCCCACCCACTGCCCAACACAGACGTTGCCTAGAAGAGGCTGAATCACAACATCCCTTCAATTCCCATTTCCTTCCCCTACACATGGAAACACATCCCAACACTCACCTCGAGGGAGGAATTGCCCACCCTGCTGGTCTTGTTATATAAACACTGGCTCTCTTTGCTGCAATTGCAGACCACGGTCTTGGGCTGGAGTACGGATGACAAGCCAACCTTGGCGCTTCTTGCAAGAATCTCCAGAGTGAACGGTGTCAATGAGTTTGGTGTCCATAGCAATGTCCCATTCTCTGCCCAGGAAAGATGAGATCGTTGAGAGCTAGAAGACGCCTCTGCTCTGTGGTCAGATGTATCCTGGCATCTAACACCCTGACTGCTGATGCTGGGATTTCCTCCACCCTTCTCAGACCACCCCACACATCTCATCAGGCATTTCCTTTGAGCAGGCTGGTATCCTGGCCAGGCTCCAAGCTGGAAGGAGATAGCACCATCCCACTTACTGATTGTAGGCAGAAACTCCTCAGAGGGGAAGGCAGTTCCCCTAAAGAGACCCCAAAGGGCAGTTCCCCAGGATGGCATGTCCAGGGGGATGGAGGACAAAGGCCGGGATCCTCCCGACACTTCCCCAGGCTACACTGCAAGCCAAACTGGCTTCACCCACACAGCAACCCCAGCCCTAGCCCTGATTTTTCACCCACACTCTCACTTCCCAGACCTTTGACCAGCCACCCCTTCAGGCAGCAGACTACAGTGAAAAACTGCTACCTATCTTCTGATCGAACCTGTCTTATGTTTGTCAAGAACATAGGAAAATCTCCTTAAAGCAGCAGGTTGAAAGGAACTGATACTAGGGAATAGATGGCAGTAATTTCCAGACTGTCACTCTTCAGGAGTGGAGCCCAGTGGAGAATAAAATCTCCTGATGCCATGTGGTGTAGACAGAGCCACCCCTTCTTATGCACAGAGAAAGAAAATGAGGCAGAGAGGTGATTAGAAGTCAGAATATGGTCCCTGGGGACTTTGGTTTAGCAAAGAGCAGTCACCAGCATAGTTAATGCTGGCCATAGACGGAAGGCTGCAGCCCTGTGCTTTGAGCCTCTGACCCAGACCACGGATGCAGGCCCGGGGGTCTCTAATTTAACCACTGCTGAGAGGAAAGATGAATCTGTGCGTGGCCCCAGCACAGAAAATCAGACAAGGAATGACAAAACTAGGTTAACAAGCATGGTTAGCAAACATAAAAATAGTGAGGAAGGTACCAAAGGAAGGTATTTGTATTTCTTTAAATCTTGTCCCACATTATATCCTTCTTTTAATAGACATAAAAATGTTGTAAATTAGCATTTTTAAATTGTTTTACTTGATTATTCTAATAGTTTGGTGACTGTATAATGATGATTAAAGATGATAGCATATTATTAGATTGAGATTAAGTGATCTTTGAATAAGATTTATGGGCCCAGAGTGAGTCTAGCTATCTGGCCAAATTGCCATAAGCCTGTCCTGACTATTTACCTGGGAGCACCTGTTTGAATTATCAGTGTCATTCCTAAGAGACGCCAGACCTGGATATTCAAATGAAAAAGTGACAGGAAATTGTGCTGGGTATAGAAATGCAGAATTACCCCAAGTTTGACTCTGACCTCATCCTCTACCCACTCCCACCATCTCCCACCCAGCCAAACATTTTACCAAAGAGCTTAACGTCAGTGCAGTAGTTTCCAAGAGAGAATGTGACATCCTCAGCGTTGCTGGTGTACTGAAACAGTGTGGTATTCCCCCGATAGGCTTCAAGCACATGAGGACCATGGATAGAGGGCGGGTACTGATCTGAAACACAGAGGGGATGGGGTCTGAGACAGGACAGAATCTTGCCATATCAGCCTTCTCTCTCTTTCTCAACTATGAGTGAGGCATCCCCAGAACAGCGACCCACCTCTGGAGTCTGCCCACTTGGACAAATCTTTATCCTCTTTCTCTACCCTCAAGCAGGGTTCCTTTCAAGCTCTTTCCTGAACAGAGTGCTATGCTGGGCACTGCACAAAGTGAGTCAGAGAACAGGGCAGACCATCACAGAGTTTTACCTTTAGAAAAGGGCTGGAAACCATGAGAGTGATATCTAGATAGACATCACATTAGTCCGGAAACAGGGAGTAAAACCTTTTCACTTGTCTCTGTTTCTTGGAGCCCTACTATTTTCATTGCATTGCTTGTTTGCTCAGCCAATCATTTAACAAGGATTTATTGAGCACCTACTATGTGGCTGGCACTATTCTAGGTAGTGAGGATACAGCGATGAACAAATAACAAGAAGATACCTATGAAAATTATAAAATAAGCAGTTACAAATGCCAAGGAGAAAAATAAAACAGGGAAGTCACAGCTTCTGTGGCTGTCTTTAAAAAAAATTAAAAAAGTAAGTAAAGCAGAGGAGGGAATGGGAAGTGTGGGCAAATGTGAAATTTTAGGTAGGGTGGCCGAGAGAGGCTCACTGAGAAGAGGGCATTGGAATAAAGGCTTGCAGGAGGCGAGGGAGCAAGCACGTGACTGCCTCGGGGAAGGGCATTCCAGGCGAGAGAGCAGCACCTCTGAATCCTGGAGTTGAGAATGAGCCTGGAGTGTTTGGAGAACACACAGAAGCCAGTGGAGCTGGAGTGGAAGGGGCGGGCGAGGAGCACAGTACCAGGAGAGGCAATGGGCCACACTGAATGGGGCCTTTGAGGCCATGGCAAGGGCGGAGAGAGCTGGGGAGGAGTCTGGGGAGGGTTTTGTTTTTTTTTTTTTTTTGAGACAGAGTCTCACTCTCTTTCCTGGAGCGAGTGCCGTGGCGTCAGCCTAGCTCACAGCAACCTCAAACTCCTGGACTCAAGCAATCCTACTGTCTCAGCCTCCCAAGTAGCTGGGACTACAGGCATGTGCCACCATGCCCGGCTA
>CAUYSK010039622.1:0-10379 GCA_963575035.1 Avahi laniger | reverse complement strand
ACACGCTGGGCACACCATCCCCCCTCCCCCCTTAGTCCATTGGTGCTTTTGAAAGTGGCGGATTGTTTCAGTTCCTGATTGGTTGGCTCCAAGCCTCGAGGTTTTCAATTTTCGCAGGGGCGCCAGTTTTGGTCTGCATTTTGGTTTCGGGGAAACTGAAACTTAGGCCTACTCTAGGAAGTTCAGCCTATCATGGAGTTACTCCTGCCCTGTTTTTCATTCCGATTAACTATATTTGACTAACAACTAAAAGCAAGCGCGGTTACAGAAGAAAACGACATTAGTTAGAATCAAAGAGAACACATTTTTCTAATCTAAAACAGTTTCTGTTCCTCACAAAACAAAGTACATTCTCCTACTATCAATTCCTGCCTTTCAATACATAATTTCTTCTTTATAGCGAACCTCTAACCTTTGTTCTTCAGAGAGCACACTTGCACTCATACTGAAGGCTGCGCCTCCCCGATCTGCAGACTTTTTTTTAATAGAAAATAAAACTCTCCTTTTTCTTCTGCAGCTCTTATGATCTTTTGTTAACAATCCTAATCCCAGAAAGAGGCAGTATTGAAACCCCAAACACGTTTGAGTATCCAAAAGCCAGGGAGCCTGTGCCCCAATTCCTACGTAGAGCTCTAGGAAAAAACGGTTTCATTATGGACCCTGTGACAACGTGAGCCACAGCAGGGAAAAATAGTTACTTCTCAGAGCGCAGACACAGGAAGGACTTACATGGATGTACAGGTATGTGTGAAGGGGGAGAGCTCCAGAAATATTCTACTTAAGTTTAAATCCTGACCTGACTGTATTTCAAACCAGAAGCGATTGAGTTTTGTTGAATTGGCAAGATTTTTTTCTACTACTAGGCAGAAATAGGGGCTTGAAAGTTGATTTGCATAAAAATAAAGGAAGTTACCGTTATCACCTGAGGCCAAATCAGTGAGAAGGAAGAATGAGGACAAGTGATTTGAGGAAAAGGAAAGAGAAGTTTATTAATTTGCTGGCAAATGAGGAGGGTGGCAGCGTCTCAAAAGACAGTCATCCTGCCTTTCAGCAGAAATACAGGGCTTTTTAAAGGGGAGTTTTCAGAGTTTAGACTCAGGTGTATGGGACCAGTTTCACATGTCCTGGCTTTGGGCTATTGTTGTTTAAATCTAGTTGGTGATTCTGGTTGACCTCATTTCTGGTGAAGATGATCTTGTGACCTCCGGACAATTCTGCTGAGCCATTTCCTCTGGTTTAAGATACTGGCCCCTTTGACTACTGGCCTCAGGCAGGAATACAGGTTTTAATTCCCAAAAAGGGTGGGGTGTTTTAAAGAGATAACTTGAAATACATTTTGCCCTTTTTCAGACCTTTACCCCTGTTACGTTACCAAACTGAGTCTTATGAATGTTTAAAATTTTCACCTTTTATTAAGATTTATTAATGGATTTCCAGGAAGATGGTTTTTGTTTCCTTCCCTTTTCTCTGCTCTGGATTGCTGGCTGCCAGCTCTAGTTACTGAGCAAACAAGATCACGAACCTGCAGCTTTTAGTCTCTTAATCAATTCTATGCATCTGTTTTTTCTCCGCCATGATCTGCTCTCTGCATGTTGCAGCCACGTGGAAAGAGGAGTGTTTTAAACCTCCCCTAGTGTTATAGATCAATTCTGGCTTGGAGTGTAATTTAAAATTGATTCCCCATGGGCAGCAGTATGGGTGCTATATCGCTTCCTGTGCATGTCAGTGAACATGCGCCCCATTGGCACTGCTGTTCACTCACGTCATGTCCAGCGTCTTATGGGCACATGAGATCACAGAGCCCTTACATTTGCCTGTTTCCTGATAATCCACACTTTTATCTTCTAAGTGCAAGTCTCAGAGATTTCTCAGTTCTTTCTCAAATTAAAAGACTTCTGGAGATTTATATGTGAAAAGAATATTTTTTGAAGGAAGAATTTTCCATTCTATGGAAAAAGAAATATCAACTCAAAACTGTTTTTTGGTGGCATAGGATAAATCTTTATAAATGTGGACTTAATAATGAATTAGGCCCTGGAATTAAAACAGGAAAGCATAAGAAGTTTCTTTGATTAATGACATATGAATTAGGCTGAGTTCTCCATTAGAGGACTCATGAAGCCCTTCCATCCAATAAAGCAAACAGTGCTGTCGAGAATGAGACTGCCCATTTTGGACAAGCACATATTGACTCTGCCAGGTCTCCCGCAGCCATGTGGGAAATAAGTCTCAAGTTGGGGGATCTCTGCTGGCTATGGCCTGTGCTAGA
Source organism: Avahi laniger (assembly GCA_963575035.1). NCBI lineage: Eukaryota > Metazoa > Chordata > Mammalia > Primates > Indriidae > Avahi > Avahi laniger. The sequence goes on along the minus strand of CAUYSK010039622.1, from coordinate 8,110 downwards.
TATTTCACTGACTAGTCTAGATGTCCAGCACTCTGGTCTTCTGAGGCGTCAGTCCAGATGGATTCAGAATACAGGATCACTGTAGTTAACTTCCGCTCCATCTTCCCCTTCAAGACACTAAGTTATTTCATATTGGATGAGGCACCAAAACAGCTGATTAAGTCAGTGTGTAAGTTTTAATAGAAAAAAAAGAGAGAAGAGGAGGAAATCCAGGAAAAAATCCTGATCTATCTTTTGAAATCCTTGTTCATTCCCAAGCACGAATGCCGGCATTCCCTCATGTGCCGGGCAAATCATGGGAACCAAAAACAGGGACCCAAAATCATCACGTCTAAGACTTTCAGACTATCCCATCTCAGCTTAACTTGAGGTAGAATTTTATTGTTGGTGACCTGTTTTTCCTACTCCTACTATAAACTTTTAGGTTTAAATCTGCAGAAAACATCGATTGCACGATTGTGGCAAAACACTTGTCCTTTCACATTCTTTCTCTCAGCGACCCTTAGTTGCATTTATAACATAACTTACCAGCTTTCAAAATTACTTTTCCAATTGGAAAAGACTTCATAAAAAAAACCAAAAACTTAATGTAGAAATATGGTGAAAAAAATCTAAAGATAAAGGTAAAACTCAGGCAATTTCAAGGCTGTTCATACAACCAACCCCTTTTCAACCAAAGTTTCTCCATCCAAATCTGTTCTGCTGGCACTTTCCAGAACAGCAATGTGAAGGAGCATTGAACTTTCTGGAATGATGAAAATGTTCTAAATCCGATCTGTCCGATACGGTAGGCATTAGGTGCATGTGGCTATTAAGCACTTGAAATGTGACTACTGTGACTGAGGAGCTGACTTTTCATTTAATTTTGGTTAATTAAAATGTAAAGACTCATATGTGATATTGTGATATTAATATATTAAGTTAACCTAATAAGAAGAAATATGTATTAATATTTTGGTCTTCTTTTACTGTTTTCTGGCATACAGCTCCTAAAACCCTTGGAATCTCTGAAACAAGAGTGTCTTTTTGCATGCTAATGGTGACTGGTGCCTGGGGGCCCCTGGATGGCCTCAGGATGGGGGCTGGTTGCCAGGGAATCCAGTTAGAGGGTTGGAACTTTGAGCTCCACCCACTTCCCCACCTCAGGGAGAGAAGAGAAGCTGAAAGTTGAGTGGTTCTGGATGGACAATGATTTAACCAATTATGATTACATAATGAGGCTCCATAAAAACCAAAAGGATGGGTTCAGAGAGGGTGGGTTCACCAACGTGCTGGGAGGGTGGCACACCTGGAGGGGGCATGGCAGCTCCTCATCCCTTCCCCCATCCCTTGCCCTATGCAGCTCTTCCTTCTGGCTGTACCTAAATTGTATCCTTTGTAATAAACCAGTAAACTAGTAAGTAAACTGTTTCCCTGAGTTCTATGAGCTGCTCTAGCAAATGACCAAACCCCAGAGGGAGTCATGAGAACTTCCTATTTGCAGCCAGGTCAGACAGAAGTTGTGATCAACATGAGACCAACGACTTCAGATTGATTGGCATCTTAAGTGGGAGACAGTCTTGTGGAACTGAGCCCTTCATCTGAAGGATCTAATGCTGGAATTGAGTTAAATTGTAGGACACCCAGTTGATGTCCCCAGAGAACTGGAGAATTGCTTGGCATGGGAAACCTCTACACATTTTGGTGACCAGAAGTGTTATGAGAGTACAGAAAGGGAAAAACTGTTTTATTTTTTTCTCCGAAACCGTATGAGACTAGTGGCTACCGTTTTGGACAGCTCTACTAAAGAGGATTGCCAGGCTTTGCTTGCAAAAGTGTTGTTCCTTTAGAAGGGCAAAGCTCCAGGGGGGAGGGAAAGGAAGGGGCCCTGCCTCCAGGCCTGGGCATAAGGTAGACCCCTACCTTTCACCTTGCTGGTGACCCTGTTTGGAGCTTCTAAGGATCCCGGAAGCGACACTGGGAGAATGGAAATGGGCTTGGATACCCTTTATGATTCTCTCCCCGGCTCTTGAGAATTCTACTCTATTCATCGTATAATTGTAGCTTCTCCCTTCCTCCAGACATTTTTCTCATTTGGACAAGTGCTGGTTGCTAGGAGACTGAATTGCCTTTTCAAGTAGGGTACTTTAGACAGAAACAATTCAGATGATTTTCTTCTTTAGTAAAATGAAAATCTATAAAATTGTTTGCAATGCATAGTGAAAAAGTCAAGCTTTTAGATTTCTTTGTATATTTGTTTTAGCAATCATAGAACCTTTCAATTGCTTTTCCCACTGCTTTGCACTGCCAGAAAGGAAAAACAAAACCTGACTTCCCTTTCTGTAGTATTGCTTAAGAAAGAATAACATTCCCAGGCTTGTTCCCAGGGATGCTGAGGCGATATCCACCCTGCTTACCTCACAAGGGAGCTGTGAACGAGAATCAAAATTAATGACATTTATAATGGAAATGGAAATTGTTAAGTACCATCCACCAAAAATACATTAGTATTGTACCCAAAGGCTCATAGTTTTATCCAACTACTTCTTCTCACCGTGATTTTCATAAATTTATAACATCATGCAGTCTGAACACATCATTTAATAAGCGAAGGAACCACAACTTGGAGAAATAAATCATTCTCTCAGGTTTCTAACTTCCATACAAAGATTCTATTATACCACAGTGACTTTTCAAGGAATGTGAAAAAAAAAAAAAAAACTCCTTTAAATGTTCAGGCTGACTCCTGTAATCACTGTCAACACCATTCGAACCCTGAAGAGGGAGTTGTGTGAATGAAATGAGATTTCCTCTGTAATTCACCTAATGCAATGCCTGGCACAAGGTAGGTGCTCATTAAAGAGTGGCTATTAATAATGATGCTCATAATAACCTGGGCTAATAAGGATCTTTTCTTTCAAATTTCTTGGCCCTGGCTTTAAAAATCCAGTTGCAGTAATTTGTTATTGACCAACTACAGAATTCTGTATTGTTGGAGAAATTTGACAAGTTAAGTGGCAGTCTGAAACTAAAGGGCTTCCTTCCCTTGTATATCTGAGCATTAGAAGAGCTACCAAAATGGGAATAATTCTTTTACAAAGAAAGATTTTTTATGTAAGAACGATGTGGTTGAACCAGTCTATTTAAGAATTACATTGGATGCCATATTTTCCAAGTTATCGATGGCTTTGGTGCTGCTGGGACTCCTTAGAAAATGTTCAGCACAGGAGAGCACCCAAGGGGTCTTCTTTTCTTGAGGAGCTAATATAAAATAAGTACTTGGATGTAGGCCTGCTCTCAAGGGTGACAACCAGCTTGCAAACAGCAACCCACAAACCCAAATAGCCAGTTGCATACTGCCCAGTGTCCCCAGAACCTATCCCTGATGCCAAGGGTCTCAACACTGGCTGAGCATTAGAACTACCAGGTGAGCTTTTGTAAATATCAGTGCCCATCTCTGGGAGGGGAGGCAGGTCTAGGTAGCTTTCAAAACTCTCCAGGTGAATCTAACGTGCAGTCAGAGTTAAGAACAGGGCCTTAAACCTTTCTGATTTCAGGTTTATCTGATTTATGCCAAACACTTCTAGTCCACAGCACCGCTTTGTCCCTAGCTTAAGGAGCTACAACAGCAAAAATTCCTCTGCACCATCTAGCGAGAGATTGCTGACGTCAGATCCTCCCTGAATCTCCTTGAATCTCCTGTCCTCATCTTTCTGCTTCTCTCTTTCCCTCTCTCTCCCTTTTTCTCCCCACATTGCTCTTTCTCTTTGTCCCTTGCTCTCTTCTCTCCCTTGCTCCCATCTCTCTCTCCTTTTCTCAGTCTCTCTCCTTATTTTCTTGGTTCTGCTTTGAGAAATCTTCCTCCATGTCTTCTTTGATCTCTTTTTCCTCCTTTTCCCACTTTCTGACAGTTTGTCTCAGGAGTCTGTCTTTTTTTCATTTCTTATTGCATTTTTATTCCATTTGTGAGCCAAACTAAAAGCCTGGGGGGCGGGCAGGGAAGGGGGATGGTCCAGACTAACGTGCAAACGTTGAAAGGGAATGGGTTCAAAAGGAATCAACACCACCAACTGTCAAAGCATTTGAGAGTAGCCACAAGTCTCCCTGGGAATCTCTCCATCCTCCTCTAATGAGACTCGCCTTTCCTTAAGCACCAGGTTCAGGAAAAAACCCATTGTTTTGTTTTTAAGGTAGCTGAATGCTCTTCTCTTTTAATTAAGGGTCCTGAACGGTCACTGTGCTAGTTTTCCTTGCTTTCGGCATTCCGTTCTCTGAGCCAGTGCTGGCTGCCTGCAACCCCGGTGGCGGTAGAGTTGCAGATTGAGAAATTTAAGACCTTAAAGAAAAACTGTTTTGTGGTCATCAAAATTGAGAGCAAAACCACTAGTAATAGTAAGTTCTATGCTGTGGGTTTGACATCTCTTGCTCTCTGGTATCCCTTGAGGATCTGTCTCCCTCGCGGGCCATTCTAGTGAGGTGCTTGGAAATTCCTTTAGCTGCCTCGAAGATAAAACTCATGCTAGAAGCCACCCTCTCTGTGTCCGTTCTTCCATCCAAAGTGCTGCACATATTTTTGACGGTTTTTCTCAGCAATGGCTTGTGCCCATCTCTGCCTCCACTTTCCGCAGCCCCTCAAGCTGGAATTTCTCCCCCAGTTTTCATGCTCGCTCCAGTGCTTGCTCCAGCAGGAGTGGAGTGGGGCTGAGGTTCCCTTCTGCACTGACTTCTGCATCTGTCTATCTCTCCTGTGAGTTACCTCACCTAACCCTGGAAAGAATGGCTCAAAACTAACTTAATGAAAAACTAATTCGTTGAGCTTGTTGGAAACATATACAGAAAGGAATTCAGGATGCCAGGATTTTTTTTTTTTTAATAAAAGAAAGGAGAGGAAGGATTAATTAAACAGTACTCAGTCTTGTCCAGATTCCCTGAGCTTTTGCCATCTGACCTAGGAACCTAGACACAAGGATGGGAACATTTTTTGGAAAATGCCTCCTGAGTTCCAGATAACCAATTTACAGCAAATATAGAGTAAAAAAGTTAGCATACAGTAGCTAGTCTATCAATAATTTCTGTTCTGCGAATTGTGAATTGAGGCCTGCCTAAGGGAACAGGAATCCAAGTGTGCTGTTTGAATAAATAAGACAATGTTGCCTTGAAAAGCCTTTTTGGCCTGTGGAATTCTTAAGTCACCCTGGCTAAGATTGTTTGGAGAATTAACACTTGATGGAGCTGGGGACAAAAGAAGTCAAAGGAGAAGGACCATACCAGAAAAGTGGATGGATTTCAACATCTTCCACCTCCACGGTGTGGGCACTTTTGCTGCTGTGACCCGGTCCCAGACTTCCTTGTTGCCGTCATCAACAGCCTACCAAAAACTAATAACCTGACTACTTCCAGGAAACCAAAGATAAAGAAAACCAGTAAAGCAGGATTCAATGGGCTAAGGATTAAAAGTTTAGAAAATAATAATCTTTCAAACTAACAAGTGAAAAATGGATTTAAAAAATAAACAAAAAGGATGTCAAAAGCAAAAGTAATGTTAAAACAGCTTAAGTCATTCAGATTATATTTAAATAAAAATCTCATAAAGAATGCTTAGTATAGTGAAATTAACAAATGTTTATTGGATAGCTAATATTTTAAAAGAAAAAGTATCTTCTATAAATTCCAACCCTGTTAATGGGTATTGTGCCAGAAACAGGCGATCATTATAAATATCAGCTTATAAACGCTCAAAGTATTCATTTGTTCTTCAGTACACATCAAGGAAACATTAGGAAGCCTGCTGAATTGTGGAAATTGTCTTCCTATAACTAAATTATCGTGGTACTAGTTAAAATAATTGTATACTTGTATATGTGCATGTCCTTATACACACATCCACATAAATATCTAGGCAAACACTAAAGGTATTGCACACAATCCATGAATTCTAAGTCCCTATAGCCCAGTGCACATAACAATTTCATTTTGATTTTCAAGATAGCAAAAAGACTGAGAATACGTCTTGCTCACACTTATGAATTTTCTATCCAGGCATTATTCCCTGGTTATCCAGAGCTGCATTGTTAATGCTTTTTAATTTTAATAGCTTGCTAAATTCTAAATCCGACTTGCAGAATGTGTACTCAGTTCATGCTATTTCACGCTTGACTTGTCTACACACCTAGGAAAAATTTCTATTTTGATTTGCATTCATAATTTTAAAACAGTTCCTCAATTTAGAAACAACTAATATCTGAAAGCATAACCAGATAAATCTCTCATTCATAGCACCCAGGAAAACCAAGATTAGCATGAATGAACATGTTTTCCAAGCCTCAGCTCTCAAGAAGGTTTTGCTCTATAGTTTTGCATGTACAGAAATAAAAACAAAAGGTACAAGTATATATTCCATTTTTATACTAAGTTTTTGGCTGCTTATACAATTTAAAAATATTTTTCTGTCTATCTAGTTATCTAGCTATCCATTGTCAGATAGAATCCAATGCCACTAAAGCAGCTAGCCTGAGCAGGATAACATCAAATATGTTTTTAATGGTCATTAAATAAAGTCTCAAGAGTGAAGACATCTAATAAGTTCCAATTCTTGGAACAATGTAGAAAAGATGGTTTTAAGAAACTAAAATTGAAGTGTCTTTTTCATGAATTTAGTGCAAATTCTCTTTGAGAAATTGATAAATTTCACTATGGAGTGGTTGCTAGGATACCCCTCAAAATCTATTAAAGTAAGCTCTTTTCTTTAAAGGGCTGGGCAGGGTTTCCATTATTTCAAAATGACTTTGAAAATCATGATGTGTGTTTCTTCTAAGTGAACAAAACAGGTAAATGAATGGTCGTTAAAGAAAAAAAATGACTATCAAAGTCCTAAAAAATAATTAGTCTCTCTCATAATGACATATTTAAAAAGTAGGTTTGTCAAAGAGCTTCAGATTTTCAGTCCTGAAAAGAAGAAGTAAATATCAAATGTGAAATGGACAAATGCAAAGTTACTTGGGAGTAAAGGCATATTATTGCAGGAGCAAGGGAGGGATTTTACATTTATAATGGAGCCATTATATGCCACTTATCACCTCAAAAGTCCTTTTTCTCTGGAACTGAAAGCAACATGGATATTTCAAGCATTTTACTTTTTGAATTTCTGTCAATTAACTAGCAAAAATTTGGTAAATATTTTTACAGAAATGTTCATATCCAGTCCTCATATCTTATGAGGAAGACAAGCTGGGAGAAAAAGATGAACCAATTCAAGAAAGGGAACTGGGAATATGACTTCTGAACTAGAGGACACATAGTGAATGTTCTTTGATATTCACAGCTCTGGAAATTCATTAAACACGGCTATTCTTCTCGTCTTTCTTGCAAACTATGGATAATAATTCTGAAGTCAGGAGTGATCTTGTATCACCAAAAATGAAAACTTTGATGTCAATACTACCCAAGCTGATCTACAGATTTAATGCTAATCCTCATATTCTTATCAAAATCCCAATGATGGCTTTTGCACAAAGAGAAATAACCCTCCTAAGATTCATGCAGAATCTCAAGGGACCCAGAATAGCCAAAACAATCTTAAAAAAAAGAACAACTTTGGAGGTTTCATATCTTGATGTCAAAACTTATTACAAAGATACAGTAATAATCAAAACAATGTGATTCTGGCATAAGGAAAGAAATATGGACAAATAGAATAGAAAGCCTAGAAATAAACCCTCCACATGTAGTCAAGTGATTTTCAACAAGGTTACCAAGACCTGTAAATGGGGAAAGGACAGTTTTTTCAACAAGAGGTGTTGGGAAAACTGGATATCCATGTGCAAAAGAACTTGAATCCTTAACTTTTGTCATATAAAAAAATTAACTCAAAATTGATTAAAACTTAAACTGAAGAGCTAAAACTATGAAGTCTTAGAAGAAAATATAGGAGAAAAGCTTCATGACTTTGAATTTGGAGATGACTTCTTGGGTATGATTCCAAAAACACAGGCAACAAAAGCAAAAATAAATAAATTGGACTACACCAAAATTAATCATTTTGTATCAAAGGACAAAATCAATAGAGTGAAAAGGTAACCAATGAAATGGGAGAAAATATTTGAAAATCATATATTTGATAAGAGTTTAATAT
>CAUYSK010039621.1:0-23311 GCA_963575035.1 Avahi laniger | reverse complement strand
CTGCCCAGAAAACCTCTGTCAGCTCTCCGAGGGCTGATTTTCCATCCAATCTCTTTCTTACCCTTTGGCTTAGAGAAGAACACATCTTCCTGGCGTCAGGCAACTCAGCCATGGTCCTGTCTGACTTTGTTCAGTGATGTTGATGACGTCGATCCTTCCCTTGTCCCTGGCACTGTCATTTTATAGGGTGCCTTTCAGATTTTTACAAATATTTAGCTTTAGGAATAGCCTGTAAAAGGAAGCCCAGTTTGGGGCCAGGCACGGTGGCTCACGCCTGTAATCCTAGCACTCTGGGAGCCGAGGCCAGTGGATCGCTCAAGGTCAGGAGTTTGAGACCGGCCTGACCAAAAGCGAGATCCCATCTCTACTAAAAAATAGAAAGAAATAATCTAGACAACTAAAAATATATATATAGAAAAAATTAGCCGGGCATGGTGGCACATGCCTGTAGTCCCAGCTACTCAGGAGGCTGAGGCAGGAGGATCGCTTGAGCCCAGGAGTTTGAGGTTGCTATGAGCTAGGCTGATGCCACGGCACTCTAGCCCAGGCAACAGAGTGAGACTCTGTCTCAAAAAAAAAAAAAGCCCACTTTATAATTCACCCATCAGGTCACTACTGAAAATTAATGACGTGCCCAGCAGGCTGCAGGGCCTCGGGGGAGCCAGAGGGTAGATTGCTGAGGTGATCCTGCCCTGAAGGAGGGAAGGAGCAGGAAAGTGAACTGATCCCCAACTGTGTGCCAAGCATTTTACGGCAGCCACGGCGTCTGGTCCTTACAACAGCGAGGACAGTGAGATTCGCAGAGGTTAAGCAGATCACCAAGGTCCACGCTTACCCAAGTAAGTGGCAGGGTAGCATTTGAGCCTAAGCTTGGGTGACTCTAAAAGTCAAGACTTTCCCGCTATGTCATGCAGCCTCCGTATTCAAGTCCGACTGAGGGCACAAGACAAGCACAGAAACCAATTTGCTACTTGTTCAGCCTCACTGGGGGATGTATGCCAGGGCCCCTGGACATAGCTAGTAAGCCCCTGCCAGCCACCGTCAGCATTTAGTCGTGTGTGTGCAGCAGTCCCCAGCCCCGGGGCCCCCGCAGCATGGACAAGCTGCCTGAGTGAGAGCAGACAGGCCCCACCAAAGCTTGTGCGTGGCAGTCTCACTGCGGGACACATTCAGAGAGAGACATTTTTTCCCCTCCTTCTGCTATCTCTGAGAGCTCACTGCCACCAGCAGGGACCGTCTGCTGTCCTATCCCAGCCTCTAAAGAAGAGCCACTGAGAGGGGATCCACAAAGGAGCAGTGGTGCCCCTGCCCTCCTCTCTTGCCGCTGTTTACTTTCTCAACCTAATTAACTAACCTCTGGAAGGGGGTTAGTTGGAGACAGTTAACAATACCTTGTACCTTACATTTTTTAAAATAAATTTAGTGTCGATACTTTATACCTGGATAAATAAACAATACCTTTTCCAGTTCTTTCCTCTGTCATATCACTGCTCCTCTCAAGAGAATCACAAACTCGGGCTTGGGCACATGGTACAGCGTGCCGGCTGGTGCAGCTGACGTTGGACATCAGTAATAAACAGAAGCATTAAGCAGAGACTGCACAGCCAGCCACTTCTCAAGTCTATGTGCCTCTGAGTCAAGGCCATCAGACTGTTCTAGAGGAGAAGGTGAAAGCCTATGACATTGGGCTTCTGGTAGCCAGCAAACAAAAACGCTACGTTCCACATCTGTTTCCCGTGGAGTAACAGTGAGCATTCCATCAGCGGCCAATAAATGAAATCCCTACTTAGCAACATCCCGTGACCTGTGCAGAATCCCCTTCTAAAGAGCCTAAATATGTTTTTTATGCTATTGACACTGCCTGGAGAAACAGCTAGGGTCAGCGGTCATGATTCCTTTTTACACAGCTGAGAAACGACAACAGAGAGCTTGGGCACTCTCTCAAGGTCATGGTGAAAGGCCAGCAGAGCCAATTAGAGGCAGCAGCCTCTTGTTGCTTTTTGGGCAGAGTGGCCCTCTGTGCTCATGTGTGTGGGTGTCGAGGCTTTTCAGAGCCCTGCACCCCGCCCTGCACCCCACCCTGCTTGTTGATCAGTAAAGCTGAGAAGTGATGGGCTTGGCCTGGCTCAGCCAGGAAGTCACCTCAGAAGAGCTTCATGTTCTTACTTGTATGTCTAAAGAGCCAGTAGCTTCCACAAAGCCTTCGTTCAGAACTGGGGAATTGGGATTTCCCCCAGTGACAGAGCCAGGAGGGTCAGGGCCAGTATTGTGAGATCCAGCAAAAATGCTGGGGGACTCTTTTTTTGGCAGCCTTGAAACCCTTTGAGCTTACAGCAGGGCTGAGATGAGAATGTCCACAGCAGCAACGTGGCAGATGAAAACAGACAAGGGGACCTTTCCCAGGGATAAAAGAGCTGATGGTAGATGCAGGCCCCTTTTGCTTTTGAGACACAGGATGGGAGAGACACCACCCATCACAGTCTGATCAGTCCAGGTCAGTTGGGACCATGCGGAGCAGCTGGTTCTTCAGGATTCTTGGTATCTGAGAATGTGCACAGCATCACAAACAGCTCAGAATTTAAACAGTTCATAAATGTAACACACACACACACACATTAGTTCAACTTTCTCTTAATGTGTTAGATGAAGGGTGCAAAGGTGATTAAGATGCTATGCTTGACCCCCCATAAGCTCAGAATCTGGGAGAAAAACCAAAAAGGCCCACAGTACAGTGTACAGCGTCAGACTCATGGGTTGTAGAGACTGTTCTGTTGTCTAAAGCAGTGGGGAAATATAACAGAGAAGCAGGTGACTGTCGAGTTGGACTTGGATGAATGAGAGGGTAACAGGACTGAGGCTGCAGGGCAGAGGGAACAGTGTGTACAGAGGCATTTATTTTGCTCACAACTCTGCAATTTGGGCAGGGCTTGGGGTAGTTCACCTCTGCTCAGCCCCACGGGGCTGGGTCAAAGCCCGGGGGCTAGAACAGTGGGGAGCCCTGGGGCCGCTCCGTCTCTTTGTGGGCCGTCTCTCTGGGGCGGCAGTGCCAGGACAGCTGGACTTCCCGCATGGTAGCTCACTGTGTCGAAGGCACACGTTGAGAGAGAGAGAGTGCCAGACAGAAGCCACGTGTCCTTTCATGACCTGGCCTCCGAAGTCACGCAGCATCGATTCCACCACGTCTGTGGTCAAGGCCGTTTCAAAGGCCTGCCTGGGTTCAGGTGGGGAGAGTCGGGGATAGACTTCATCTCTCACTGTGAAAATGGCAAGGTTCTAGAAGAGCACAAAGGACCGGAAATGCTGCTGCGCCCGCTGTGGAAAATGAAGTCTGCCACTGGGTGTCAGCTGCATGCCCGATGCAGTGTCTGAGGTTTTACGTGCATTTTCTCCTTTCATTCTCCCCCTGCTGTGAGGTGGGCATCCTCCTCCCATCTTATACTAATATATCAGGAAACTGGGGCTTGCGGATGGTGAGCGGCCTGCCTCGGTCACACGGCCGGGAGGCGGAGAGCTCCCCTCCATGCAAGCCCCACGCCCAGCGCCTCCTCCCCTCTTGCCGCTGCCACCTCGGCCTGGGACGGAAGCACAGAGACAGATGGCCCCAGACAATGGTCACCCTTCAGAAGGGAGGACCGATGAGCTGTATAGGAGGTCGAGTCAACATATCCTGCTGACCAGTTGGATTCCTGCCGTATCTGCAGCCGATGAGCGATCTGACGGACTTGTTCTGTGGATTTGCGAAGCCTGCAAATCCACTTCCCATCTTCACACCAGGGACTTGAGCTGACACTTACCGATCACTTACCAAGGGCCAGGCTTCGTGCTAAGCACGTTACCTGCATTATCTAATCTAATGTTCATAATAACCTTGTGAGATAAGTATTATTACTATTTCTGCTGTTAGGCTTAAAGACATTAATTACGGTCATGTGCAAGGACGTCACCCAAGGGGTCCACCTTCCCCTATGAAATCCTTTTGGCATGCATTGGTGGCCTCCCTCTCGGCAGCGGCACCAGTCATGAAGCGGTTGACAAGGTCCTACTCTGGAGTGAGACTGGTACAGTTAGAAACTAGCTGTGTGAGCTTGGGCAAGTCACTTCACCTTTCAGTGTGTCAGTGTTCTCATCCATAAAATGAGGATAACAATCCCCTTCTCACAGAGCTTCCCATGCGGGGTCTGAGCCCGGCCTGTGCACACCCTGGCACAGAGAGCGTCCTCGATCTATGTCAGCTATTGTTACTAGCCAGGAGCTGATGCCAGCGGCTCCTTGGGGTGGACTCTCAGCCTGTGAGTTCTCACGGTTCAGCAAGCTGCATTGTTCTCCACAGAGGGCCAGGCAGCAACTTGTCCACGCTTGCCTTGTTGAGGTGGAGGTGGGGGTAAGTCTGCCCAGGCACACACAAGGGATGAGCCAACCAATGAAACGGTGAATGAGGTCAGGATGTGGGGGGAGGAGTCTGCAGCTTCGTGCACACTGGAAAGTGCAGAGAGCCAGTCCCAAACCCAGGAGTGTGACCAAGGCATTGAGTCAGGCCCACCCCTGTGTGCTGTGCAGATGGGGACCCTGGATTTAAGCATGCGTGCTTTTGCTTAGCGAAGGAGCTATAGACAAAGACGCAGGCGCCATCTGTAATTCTCAGTGTCTTCCCATTTACAACCTTCATCATCAGTCAAACCTGATCTTCTTTTAGGAGGAAAAGAGGTAGAGGCACAGCATAGCAGGGATCTGTTGAGGCTTTCAATTAGGCCTTTTTTTTTTTAAACCAACTGGGACTCTGTCCAGAGTCTTCTGTCACAGGGAGAAGTGTCCTGCGCAGGGTGTCATCCTGCTGCTGATAAAACCACATGGAGAGGGAAGACCAGCAGGCAAGTGCCTCCGAGGAATCAGCCCACAGCCAGAATGAAGGGAGGGCTGGAGCTCTGCAGAAGGGCTTTGCAGACTTCATGAAAGCTTTTGTGTACTTTTGGAAGAGTGAACAGGGAGCCAAGATCCCAGAGCTCTAGGGGTCTTTGGTGTACGCACCATCGGGGACACCACTGCCTGGGTGCCCAACACCCATCCCCTCTCCTCTGGGACTCCAACCACATAGTCAGCCCAGGAGCTGCTGTCTTCTTAGAGACCACACCTTCTGTTTGCTGCTTTCTTCATCGCTCCCCTCCTGCTTAACACAGGGGATACAGGTACCCACGCTGGACCATCCAGGCGAAAGTCCCCCCCTGGCATCCCCTCCGTGCAGAATTGCTCAGCTTGGGCCAGGTGGCAGTCCCTCTCTGGTAGAAGAGCTGGGATCAGCTGGGGGACAGGTACCCAGCTCTATGAAGGCAGGTCTAAGAGACAATGTAGCCGAGAGAAGCAGAGAGGAGAGATTGGGGGCAGCCTGGCTGTGTTCCTGCCATGGTTCCCGTTGTACCTGGCCCAGATGCATTGCTGTCCTTCTGGTGATTTGGTTATGTGAACCAATCCCTCTCTCCTGTAGCCTTAACTAATGAGCTGGGTTACTCTCACTTGGTGCCAGAGGAGTCCTGAGTGATGCAAGCACGTGGAGGGCTCCTGACTCAGCCAAGGCAGTTTCCGTGTCCTACAATAAAGATAATTAGAGAATACGTGTCAGGTGCTCATCCCTGAGGCTTCTGTTAAACTTCCTTCCAAACATTTCAACACCAGGCTGTTGTGTGCAGTCACTAGCATGAGGTCTGCTGAGGTAACACTGCCGTGGTTCCAAGGGTGTGAATGTCCCTCCCCTGTTTCTGCATCATCAACGCTGCAGGCTTTCTTCTCAGCTAGATCTGCTTTGGTTCCTCTCCTTCCTTTCTTCCTTTCCCTCTACCCTTCCCTTTTAGGAAAGATAAAACTAAAACAAACCAACATTAAAGAGTATAGGTACACCTAGCTTCAAAACCCAGCCTTCCTGACAGGTGGCCATGTGCTTCCTGAGGTTCTGGTGACAAGGGATGATGCTTTACTCCCCACAGCGCATTTCAAGGAGGAGCGTCACAAAACTTCTGTTTATACACAGCTTTCGAAGAGCTCATCGAGTTCGTGCTCTGAAAATCTCTGTCGCTGCTTCTTACCATCTCCTTTGAACTTCACTGGCGTCTCCCTCAGTCCAGCACGTCCTAACGTGGGCTTTCTGCCTTTCTCACAGTTGTTTGCTTGTCTTCTTTTCCTTTTAGTTGACATGTAATAATTGTACATATTTACGGGATACAGAGTGATATTTCGATACGTGTACACACTGTGTAATGATCAAATCAGGGTAATTAGCATATCCATCACCTCAAGCATTTATCATTTTCTTTTTTTGTGTTGGGAACATGCAAGACCCTCTCTTCCAGCTTTTTGAAAATACAGAATAAATTATTGCTAACTATTCACCCTACAGTGCTATCGAGCACTAGAATTTATGCCTCCTATCTAGCTGTGCTTTTGGGTCTGTCAACCAACCTATCCCTCCATTTTCCAGCCTCTATAACGACAATTTTACCCTTTACTTCTATGAATTCAACTTTCTTTCCCCCTCCAAAACATTTAAAAGTACTTTCTTTTGACTGTTTACTCAATACATATGTTCTTTCGGTATTCTTCTGGGTGTGAGGGGGTCCCAGTGTGGATTCCTTCCAGGACAGTGCAGACATGTGGATTCCAGGCAGGTCCCTGTCCTAGGCTCAGGGCCTATGAGGGCTGTGGGCTCTTCTGTAGTCAGGGTCGCAGACGTCTGCGGTGGGAATGTGTACTGCTGGGCATCTCGCGCCTACATTTGCCCCACAGTGGGGTGTCCCTCTTGGCTCCAAGCTGACCCTGGCTGGGCTGTTTGTCTTCCCTCTCTGTGCTGCCGTCTTGGCTTTCCATGCCTCAGAGGGTCTTTGTCACTTCGTTGTTGAATCCCAGTGTTCGTCCTTAGATGCTCTATTCGATGTGTGTTTGTGTATTTGTTGTTCTGGTCCTTCTTTGTGGAGAAGGTGAGTGCTAGGTGCCTCTAGTCAGCCATCTTGATCTTGCCTGCTTGTTTTTAATCTGTTATCGTCTCCGCAAGGATTCAAGGTGGCCAACAGCGAAGTACACACACACACAATGGTTAAAAAAATACAAACAGGAGATCCTTGGTATTTGTGATTTAAAGTGCCCAATTTTAGCTATTCTTTAATAATGCTGAAGATTAGTGATATCAAAGTTTTGAAATCCCCTGAAATTCGAGCCACACAGCCTCAGCCCTCCATTCCCAGGAGACCGGACAGGCTGTGCACTCTGCAGTTAATGCAGTGGTGTGGCCCACCCCACTCCCTCCCCAAAGCCAGCGGCACCCTGTAGGATGGAGCCCGCAGCATGGCCAGGGCCGCAGGCCTCCTGATCCAACTCCCCTGCCTGCCTGCACGTGTAAAGGCCCATTCCAGGCTGTGTTGATGCCAAAGGGGACTTTGGGGTGAGGGGCAGGTGTTTTGATAGGTTTCAATAAATTCTTTCTCTCTCATCGCATCCCTAGTGTGTTTGACAGTCAGATGCAGCTTGAAAATTAGAATTTTTTAAATGAGAAATCTCTATAGCCCCTCTTCCCAAACAGAGGGTTCCAAAAGCCCCCAGTCAGGGTCTGTAATTTTACCCTACTACCCTACCGTTAATGTTTCATGATGCTGGTAGAAGACATGATATTCCTGGGTCACAGACAAAGGACTTTGTTATTCATAGCATAGTAACTAGCATGAGCACCATGTTGGCATCAGTTTTTCATACCCCCAAGTCACATAGGGCAAAGCAGGGAGCCCAGGTAGATGCTGTACATGCAGTGGATTTGCCTTATAGCTGAAGAACACTGAGCTTAAGAAATCCACTGCCTTTACAGTGAGTGGTAAGCAAGCCTGCTCTTTGTCCAGAGGGAGACATTACCTCATGCCTCAAGATTGCTCGCTGCAAACACAACCCTGAGAAATGGTCTGGGTAAAGAGCAGTCAGGGACTCACATTCTTGGCATACCTGGTGGAAACTGCAGGGATGCTCAGCACCCATGACAGATTTTCTCCCCTCTAAAACCCTCCTGGTAAGAATTCAGGGTGGGATACCTGGATGGGCCTTGGTGAGAATGAGGCCCACTTTCCTCCAGATGCCTAGTCCCCTTGGGCTGCAATGAGGAATGCAGAGGGGCTCTCAGCTCTAGGTCTGTGACTTCCTTATCCCAAGCTCAGCCCTCCAGGCTGACATCTCTGACTGCTGACCTGACATATAATAGCAATATGGTAGCTGAACTTGAAGGGATACTGACTATGCCTGGCACCATGCCAAGCCCTCTACACGCATTATTTCATTAATCATCATAGCCACCTTTGAAAAATATGCCCC
Source organism: Avahi laniger (assembly GCA_963575035.1). NCBI lineage: Eukaryota > Metazoa > Chordata > Mammalia > Primates > Indriidae > Avahi > Avahi laniger. The sequence continues at coordinate 14,977 of CAUYSK010039621.1, read as the reverse complement.
CACCTACCCACTCTCCATTTGCATATGAGGAAACTAAGGCTCAGAGAAGTTAGGAAACTCACTGCCTGTAAACCAGCTAGTGAGTGACGGAGCCCAGATTTGGCCCACAGTCTGGCTGGCTCCAGAGCCATGCACTTCATCACCCACTGGTGCCTCTGCTCCTTCCTGGTCAATGAGGAGTGGGGTTCTTTTTGTTGGTTTGCTTTGGTTTCTGCAAATTTTTCTTCATCAAAGTCATCTTCTTTTGCCCTGTAGCCTCTATCCCTACCCAAAGATCGGGCTGGGAGTTAGCAGGTTCTCAGTGGACTTTGGAATTAGCCTGAACAAATGTGCATGAGGCTGACTGAGCAGCAGCAGCCCTCAAGGCTGATCTCCCCTGGGCTTCTGGAGCAGCCTGCTCTGGCTCCATTTGCTAGTGGATAGAGGAGTGACTGTAGCCATACCAGGGATACTAAGGGCTCAAATGGCACTTTTTGGTGCCATTTGCTGAAAAACTGCTAATACACCCATCTAGGAAAATGCTTATATGCCTGTCACCTCTTGCAACTGCATGGCCAGCCGGAGTCACTCAGACTGGTTCTAAACCTGCTTCTGTCATTTACTAGCTAAGTGATCTTGGATGGGTCACTGGGCTCTCTGAGGCTCAGTTTTGGTAGAATGCAGGCAGTATTGCTTCCTTGTCCACCTTGTTCACAAGTTTGAACAGAGAAATAAGGAAGAAGTTGCTTAAGTCCCAAGGGGAGAGCTTTTCTTCTTGGGATAAGATGGAAATACTAAAAATCAGAGACTATGACCTTTCCCAGAAGGGCATGCAACCCTCCCCACTTCCCCAGGTGGGATAACTAGAATCCTCTTAAATTCTTATCTGTTTTCTTGTTCCAGTAGAAGAGGATGGGGGCTAGTATTACAGTTGAGATTTGTCTTCAGTTTCCTTTCCTCTCCCCTTTTCAATGACCTAATTCTTCCGTAAATTTTACCTCTCCCTCTGTTTCTCTTACCATTACTCTCCTATTCTTTCTTCCTCCTATTCAAGCCTACTTTCAGAAAATGACTGATAAAGCGTAATGGTTTTTTGGAAATTTGCTTCAAAATAACTTTAAGCCAAAAAACTCAACTTAATCAGTGGATTTGGACCTCAGGGAACGGTATTTTGGAGCCAGTGTCTGCAGATGACATGAGAATATCACCAAGAAGTTGACCATCTCTTCCACCTTTGAAAGATGTGCTGGGAAGTCTTGCCACCCTGAACTAAAGATAATAACTAAAAGGAAATGAGCTCGTGTCTTAGCTTGCTGCTCTGACAGTGGCCCCCTCTAGTGGCCCACCATGGAAATGACCACCATTCTCTTTAGAATCTGGACTGGGAAATTATGCTACTCCAGTGCTAGCTCCAGACTTCTGTCCGACCTTTTATACAGTCATAACAATGAGGTGAGATATTATTTGGGCCTCTCAGTCATCCTCTGATGTCTGGAGGGCAAAAACATCACTCTCCTTGACTGGCATGAAAATAGCATTAATCTCCTTGCACATCTCCATCAGTGTTCTTGGGTCACCAGGTACATTGTAAATGATCAGTGATATTTTAAAAGCAGTCTTTTTTTATGGGCAACAGGTCTCAACATTGGGCTTAAAATATTCAGTAAACTATGCTGTAAACAGATGTGCTGTCATCAAGGCTTTGTAGTTCAATTGAAAGAGCACAGGCAGAGTCAATTTAGCATAACTCTTAAGGGCTCTAGGATTTTTGGAATGGCAAATGAACATTGGTTTCAATGTAAAGTCACCAGCTACATTAGCCCCTCATAAGACAGTCAGCCTGTCCTTTGAAGCTTTGAAGCCAGGCACTGACTTCTGTGTAGCTATGAAAGTCCTAGACGGCATCTTCTTCCAGCAGAAGGCTGTTTGTCTGCATTGAAAATCTATTGCTTAGTGTAGCCACCTTCATCCGTGATCTTAGCAAGATCTTCTGGATAACGTGCAGCTTCTACGTCAACCCTTGCTGCTTCACCTTGCACTTCTATATTAATACTATGAAAATGACTTCTTTGCTGAAACCTTATGAATCAATCTCACTGCTTTGCTTCAAACTTTTCTTCTGCAGCTTCCTCACCTCTCTCAGCCTTCACAGAACTGAAGAGATTTAGGGCCTTGCTCTGGATTAGGCTTTGGCTTAAGGGAATGTTGTGTGACTGATTTGATTTTCTAGCCAGACCACTAAAACTTTCTCCATATCAATAGTAAGGCTATTTTGCTTTCTTATCATCCATATGTTCACTGGAGTAGCACTTTAAAATTCCTTCAAGAACTTCTCCTTTGCATTTACAGCTTGGCTAACTGTTGGATGCAAGAGGCCTAGCTTTTGGCCTGTCCCATCTTTCAACATTTCTTCCTCGCTGAGCTTAACCGTTTCTGGCTTTTGATTTAAAGTAAGAGACATGCAAGTCTTCCATTCACTTGAACACTTAGATGTCATTGTAGGGTTATTAGTTTGTCTAATTTCAATATTCTTATGTCTCAGGGATAGGGAGGCCTGAGGAGAGGGAGAGAGATGGGGAAATGCCATTGGTGGAGCAGTGAGAACACACATGACATTTATTGTTAAGTTTACAGTCTTATAGGGACACAGTTCATTGTTCCCCAAAACGATTACACTAGTAACATCAAAGAACATGGCTCACCATAACAGATATAATAATTATGAAAAAATTTGAACTATTATGAAAATTACCAAAATGTGACAAAGACATGAAGTTAGCAAATGATGCTGGAAAAATGGTGCCAATAGATTTGCTCAAAGCAGGGCTGCCACAAACCTTCAATTTGTAAAAAATGCAATATCTGTGTGAAGTGCAATAAAACAAAGCATAAGAAAATGAGGTATGCCTATGCTTCCAAATTTATTTACAGATTTAATATTACTCTTATTAAAATCCCTGTTGCCTTTTTTTTGCAAAAATTGACCAGCTGACCATAAAATTCTTATAAAAATGCAAGAGACCTAGAATAGTTCAAACAATCTTAAAAAAGAAGAACAAAGTAGGACTCACACTTCTCACTTGCAAAAGTTATTACAAAGCTACAGTAATCAAGACAGTGCGATACTGGCATAAATATAGACATGTAGGTCAATGGAATAGAATCGCAAGTCTAAAACTAAACCTTCACATTTATGGTCAATTAATTCCTGACAAGATTCCAAAACGATTCAATGAGGGAAGGAAGTCTTTCCAACAAATGATGCTGGGACAATTGGATGTTTATATGCAAAAGGATTAATTTAAACCCATGACTCACATCATACACAAAAATTAACTTAAAATGGATCAAAGACCTAAATGTAAGAGCTAAACTATAAAACTCTCAGAAGAAATCATAGGAGTAAATCTTTGTGGCCTGGGTATAGGTGATAGTTTTTAGATATAACATGAAAATCAAAAGCAGTATAAAAAAAATAAATAAATTGAACTTCATCAAAAGTAAAAACTTTTGTGCTTCAAAGACACTATCAAGATAGGGAAAAGACAACCCATAAAATGAGAAAAAATATTTGCAAATGATGTATTTGATAAATAACCCAATTAAAAAATAGGCAAATTATTTACATAGACACTTCCCCCGCAAGAAGATATGCAAATGGCCCAAAAGCATGAGTAGTCATTAAGGAAATGTAAATCAAAACCACAGTGAAATACCATTTTCCACCCACTAGGATGACTAAAATAAAAAAGCTGACAATAATGAGTATGGTAAGGATATAAGGAAATTGGAACACTCAGACGTTGCTGGTGGGTCTTGAAATGGTGCACCCACTTGGAAAACAGTGTGGCAGTTTCTCAATGGATGAACATAGATTAACATATGGCCCAGCAATTCCACTCCTAAGTATACATCCAAAAGAAATAAAAGCATCTATGTTCATAAACTTGCACAATAATAGTCATAGTAGCATTATTTATAATAATAGCTAAAAAGTAGAAACAATCCAAATGTCCAACAACGGATAAATGGATACACAAAATGTGGTATATCTGTACAACAGAACATTATAATGGCAATAAAAAGCAATGAAGTATTGATACATGCTACAATATGAATGAACGTTGAAAATATTACCCTAGGCAAAAGAAGCCAGTTACAAAAGACCATATATTGCATGCTTCTATTTACAGGAAATGTCCAGAATAGGCAAATCTGTCAAGACTGAATGAAGCTTAGTGGTTGCCAGGAGGGAATAGGAAGTGACTGTTAATCGATACGGGGTTACTTTTGGGGGTAATGAAAATATTCTGAAATTTGATAGTAGTGATGATTGCACAACCACGTGAATATACTAAAAACAAGTGAATTGCACACTTTGAAAGGGTGAATTTTATGGTATGTGCATTATAATAAAGCTGTTATAAAAATTACATTCCGCTATTAAAAAAATAACAGTTCATAATGAAAGTACTAAACGTGTGGATAAATCCAAACAAACATTGCTCGTACAAAAAAACAATGATAATGATGACTTCTAATTTGTGGTATTAAAAAAAGGAGATAAAACTTAAATATTAGACAAAAAATAGCATATAACTTGGGAGAGGGTGACTGCAGTTGATTAGTTCTACAATCCTTGAATTGTTTGGAAGGAAAGTAATGTATTGATTATCCTTAGCCTCTGTTAAATATGCATGTGAAAATAGCCAAGCTAACCACATAAAGGGCAGAGAATAAAACATCAAAACTAGTAAAGAGAAAAAAATATTACGAAATGGCGATACAGTAGTATCTCCCACTCTTTCCCACATTCCCTGAGAGGCCCATCCTCACCTACCTCCTCACTGGTCTGTCACTGCTGAATTTTCCCTGGGGCTTCAGAAGGTGCATTATGTTGAGGAGGAGGAAGCCGATGTCTGTGATTCACTTGACATGCATTTACCTGATTGATTTACACCTCTCCATCCCTTGTGTTACACACAAAACCATTCTCCATTTATGGATAAGAAAATGAGGCAAGGGAGGTGAGAGGCAGAGGGTGGGGCAAAGGGAAAAAAAAGAAAAACAGAAAATGAGGCAAGGCCAGAGTGCTTAAGTTACTTGCCCAAGGGCACGTGGCCAGGAATTGGCTGGCCAGGATTTGAACTAGCTTTAATGCCAGAATTTGTGTTCTTTTCCATTGTTTTGTGCCAGTCGTCTCTGCTTCTCTCACCCGATTGCTCTTACTCCCAGAAGTCAGGAAGGCAGGTTCCCTGATTCTCGCTATCTGAGCCTCTCCCGACGTAGCATAGCCCAGGCCCAGTACGCTGGCTGCATCACTGCCCCAGTCTCTCCCTCTTGCCCCTGCAAGCAGCCTCCGTCAGTTGATATGACAGGCACCGTGGTTGTAAGGTGACATTGTTTGTGGCTTACAGCAGCAGTCCCCAACCTTTTTGGCACCAGGGACTGGTTTCATGGAAGACAATTTTTCCATGGCCCGGGGAGGGAGGGTGCGGGAGGGATGGTTTGGGGATGATTCACAAGCATTACATTTATTGTGCAGTCAAACCTCTCTGCTAATGATAATCTGTACTTGCAGCTGCTCCCCAGCTCTAGCATCACCACCTCAGCTCCACCTTGGATCATCAGGCATTAGATTCTCATAAGGAGCGCACAACCTGGATTCCTCGCATGCAGAGTTTACGGTAGGGTTCATGCTCCTTTGAGAATATAATTCTGCCACTGATCTGACAAGAGGTGGAGCTTATGCAGTGATGCCAGCGATGGGGAGCGGCTGTAAATACAGATGAAGTTTCCCATGCTCACCCATGGCTCACCTCCTGCTGTGCAGCCAGTTCCTAACAGGCCACAGACCAGGACTGGTCCACAGCCCAGGGGTTGGGGGCCGCAGGCTTAGAGGACAGGCTAGAATTAGAGAGACCTGAGTTCACACCTTGGTTTCAATGTTCCTACAAGCCCTGGGCAACTAGTCTCTCTGAGTTTCAGCTTCCACATTTGCTTGGAGATATCTGTTTCCCAGGGTTGCTGTGAGGGTTTACTTAGGTAACCGACATCCAGTTCTCAGGACAGGTCTGGCACATATTGAAGACTCAGTAAATGTCAGGTATTCTCATTATTACTTTTGCTCTGAAGAGATTTGGCAAATCTGCTTGGTAAGGGAGGGATGGCACAGGAGAGAGAGGACAGTGTAGAGAGATGAAGACAGAGTTTTTTCTCTTTGAGCCCTGATTATCTCACAGCCACTAACGAAAGGAATCCAGGCAGCCTCTTTCTGGTTGCAGATCACTTATGGAAAATGGGCCTAAGACGGTTTGAGAGAGGCCGTTGGCTATTAAAGGAAGTAAGTGCCCAAAGGCCTACTACATATACATATATACTATCCCTTGGCTCCTCCATACTCCAGGGAATACCAGTTTCCATTCAGTGTTCAGATTTTATGAGTATTTTTAAAACTGCCTTTTGAACACATCTTCAGGAAGGTGTCCCCAAATGTCTTGGCCACGTAACAAAGTTATTTTTTTATAGCTCCAAAGCATCGCCACACCCATTGCACACCTCACTGTAGCATGCTTCTCTTAATGATCTAAAGCCTTTTGTGGCTCTGAAATGTTGCTCCTTTCATTTCATAAACAGTCGCTTTTCAGGCCAAATCTTCGGAAATCTGAAAACAGGGGCACTCATTTGTTCATTTATGAATACAATACCATCAATGGTGGGATTCTGATATTGATTTCCAATTCCTTGCCCTCTGGGATTTCTGTTAGTTAATTGAATGTCAGTTCTGAGGAGAACAAAGTACATAAGATAAACTCACATCCTGTCCAAAGGAGCTTGGTGGCTCCTGGGAATCCAGACTCTTACATAGACCATTTCAGGGCAGGGTGATGCCATGATAGAGGGGGAGAAGCAGAGCTGCCCTCAGATTGGCTGAGAGGCATTTGCCCAGAGTGGTGCAGAAGAAGGTGTGGGATGGGAACGCACTGCAGGCTGGGCTCTCGGGAAGAAGATGCGGAGACAGAGTTTGAGGCGCAAGATGTTTAGTAGGGATCGACCCCCATGAAAGGAAGGGGGTAAAGCAGGACTTGGCAGAAGAAGACATTGAACTTCAGCGCAATCCTGACAAAGCCTCAGCCAACCAAGTTGGGGGCTCTGGAAAGAAGATTGCCTGTCAGAGGGGCCCGCAGCTCAAGCTGCTGGTTCTTCCCTCTGCCCGCACCTGCTCGGTCTCTGGATGTGGAGCTAGTAATGGGATGCTGCCTGCTAATGCGTTCCCCACCACTGGGCAGCGAGTCCTTCCTTAAAGGGGGATCTGGCTCACCCAGCGTCATGTCTACCTCCGAGGGAGGATTCCTAGAGTAGTGGGCATTGAAACCAAGACTCGAAGGACAAACCACCAGGTAATAAGATGGGATGGGTGGGGAGTGGGAAGTGACAGAGGAAATAGCCTATGTGGAAGCTTGGAGGAACCAGACGGGTGGCATGGCAGGGACTCAAATAGACAGAACCCAGGTGGCAGTGCAGTGAGCAGCAATGAGCTTGGAAAGGTGGGAAGGGGCAGGGCCTTGCAGGGCCTTGGGAGCCACATTAATGAATTTGGACTTGATCCTAACAGCCACAAAGATGCACTTAGGATGAGTTTTAGGATGTCCGATGTGGCCTCCATGTGGGAGGATGAGTTGGGGGGTGAGGACAGAGATGGAGGCAGGACCCTGTTGGAACAGCGTGGGTCTCCAAAGAATGTCCCAGTGAAGGCTGCCCCCTGAGAACAATGCCTCCTCTGCACATCGCGTGTGGACTGGCCTGTGCCTCCCTTTGGGCATCAGGAAGAGGCGGAGGCCTCCTAAGCCTTCGGCAGGCCTGGCAGCTTCCGCTTTTGCACTCCTGGAAGAAGTCCAACTGCTCCACAGTTAACAACTCACGCCAATCTTACTTCATCGATAGCCTCATCAATTTCCTCCTTCTCGTATTGTTTTGAAGCAAATCCCAGACATTATGTCATTTAACCCATAAATGTTTCAAGATGTATCCCTAAAAGATAAAGATATATTTTTAAAAATCTAACCACCATTCTACTGTCATCTAAAGAAACTTAACTCTTTTTGATATAAATAAATGGTCGGTGTTCAAGCTGCCAGTTGTCTCAGAAGTATGATACATGTTTATTTTTTACAGTCGGCTTGAGTCTGGATCCAAGCAGCATTCACTCATTGTGATTCATTGGCATATCTTTTAAATCTCTTTTCATCATCTATAGGTTCCCCTCTCATCACTTCTCCCCTCCACTTCCCCTGCAATTTATTTTTGGAAGAAACTGGGTAATTTGCTCCATATCGTTTCCTTAAAGTCTGGATTTTGCTGTTTGTGTTTAACATTTTCTTCTGTTTTTTCCCTAAACCATCAGTTGGATAAGCGAAGTTTTAAATCAGATGCGATGGAGTTTTCAGCAGGACTAGGCTGGACTGGACTTTCAATACCTCAAATTCACAGGCACAGCATGGAATCTTCCCAACATGCTGTCAAAAGATGGGACGTCAGATTTCACAGTGCACGGGTGAAGGCAGAGACGGGGAAAACGAAAGCTAAAACATCCTTGTATTCTGCACTGCTGTTCAATCGGCTAATCACAAAAATAACTGTGAATACCACCAACATTCTGGTATTGATTTCCGACTCAATTCCAATTGATTTCTTGGACAGGGTCTATGGATTCTTTCCTCAGAGTTCTGCCCTATTCTTGCCACCGCTGGCGTCCTCTGGGCAGCCGTTTCCCTGCAACAAAGCCCTTGTTACTAAATGTTGAAAAGTATTGCATCTGTTATTGATCAAAATTCATTTCACATGGCAAATATTATCATCCATATTGCTCGGGAGGTTTGCTTCTCCCTGACACCCTTTGTATAACGCTCCTGACTGTGGCTAGTTCTGGAATGACTTTGTCCTGCTCACTTTCGGTCCGGAGAGGGAGGTCATTGTTCTAGACCACATGTGAGCTGAAAATGGATTCCCGTTTATGGGGAACACAGCTATGCCCGGCGCCAATGCAGCCTCATTAGACATGTTTCCATCCGCATCAACTCAAGGCTGTTACTGTGTAGCCATTCCTCCCCAGTTTATGCAGCCTACACCAGTATAATAGTTTTGTTGAAATATTGCAAGGGCTGCCATGGTCTACTCCTGGGCCACTCCAGAGAGAAGCCTGGGCTCCCCAGGACTGGACTCACAGACAAACAGATTTGGCTGCACCCTAAGGAGGAACATTCGGAGAGCTAGAGCACTCCACGAAGAGAAGGTGCCCTTCATCTTGGGACACGATCCCAGGTCAGTCTGGGGCCACCTGTCAGGAATGCCTGGAGAAGCGACCACGCATGGGGTGGGGACTGGCCCGGATGTGTTGAAGGGAAGGCCCTGTCCATCTCTAGGGCCCCTGGATTCTATCTTGTCAATCCCTGGCTAAAGTCTAGTCCCGGGGAAAGTCAACTGGCACCTGAGCCAATATATCCATGACTCAACCTCATTTATATCTTTTATGTCATTCTCAGAATTGGCCCTCCCCAACTTGAAGTCTGAACATTTCCTAGACAGAGATACAGAATGCTGGGAACTTATGTCTAAGATGGAACACAGAGAAGTAAAGGCAATAAACATGAATAATCCATCCCTTGTTAGCAGTTTATAAAGACTTTCATGCACATTAATTCACTTTCTCCTCATTGCAAACTCAGTGAAGTAGGCTGAGCAGGAATCCTTGCCCCTACTTTACAGAGAAGGAAACGCAGATGGAAAGAAGACTTGTCCAGCGTCACTCAGCTTGTAAGCAGTAGGACGAGGCCCGCTGCCTTGTGCAGCAAGTGCAAAGACCGGGCGGGGCACAGTCCCTGCTGGTCAAGGACGTGAGCTGGAGCTGATGCCCCCGAGCATCTGTTAGGGGACGTGTAGGGTGAAGAGAGACGTGAATGGGCTTCTCCCTGTGGAGAAATAGTGACAATTGAATAAAACGCTCACTTACGAAGCATGAGCCACGCATAGTCCCTTTGGCTTCCTTCACTCTTAGAGCTGGAAAATGATCTTGTGCAGCCAGCTGTCCCGCTCTCCGACATGACACTGACACCCTAAGCTTGATTTCTTTAATGTTTGATGAATGTGTTTCACAGTTCTATATCCTCAAGAACTGATTTCACCATGTTTTTCTCTTTTTCCAGGATTTATTAAGTACTAGTTAGGTCCCAAGCATTCTGCTAAACACTTCAGTTGTACTAGTATTTAATATTAATAGTATTTGTAATCGAGAATTATAAATATATCTTGATTTTTATTATAAGTTAATAATACTGAGAGACTGAATATACGAATGGACAATCAGCAGACTGTATACAAAAATAGGACTCTGGTCCAAAATCTGCAGCCACAAGTCCAAAAAGCCAAACTACAACTGTTGTAGCAAATGGCCCAAAGCAATCAGAACTTAATCAATAACTGACAGCTTCCCTAATTTTGGAGTCCACCTCTAATTTAGGACCAACCAGAAAAAGCTAACTATGTTCCCCTAACCAATCATGCAGGATGCCTGCTTCTAGTTAGCTACCTGCAGCCTCCCCTGCCAATAGCCTCCGATCAGGGCAGACCTGGAGCCTTCCCTTTATTCCGCTCGAAGGCCCCCCTCCCTGCCTGCTTGAGTCTCTGCAAAGAGCAGGTGATGGTGTCTGACTCCCCTGTTATAGCAAGCTCTGAATAAATAGCTTCTGTATGTTATAATTTGAGTGGTCTTTGTTTATTTCCACAATAACTACCTGTGAAGCATACTATCATTTTCTGTAAAATAAAACTGAAGTACAAGGTCAATAAGTATCTACTAAGGAATTTAAATCCGGGTCTGACTGCTTCTAAAGCCCACCCTCTGAACCCCTTCATTTTGTGGGCCTCTAGGGCTTCTCCCTAGCCTGGAACACCAACCAGGGGGCTGCCCACTGGCTCCTCTTGAACTTTCCAGAATTCCCAGCCTCAGGGTAAAACCAGTCCAGGAACCACACGGATTTCTCTGCTCTGAAGTCCCAGGATGACTCCTCAGACCCTCAGATGTGTCCCTGGGCCCACTTTTTCCTCCTGGCCATTCCAGGGGCTTCCCTGCCTCACTTCCTTCCTAACCCTCTGGCCACCTTCTCTGCTCCTCACACCGTCCTCCCCCGGACAAGGCAGAGACTGTCAGGATCCTCAGAGTCCCCCAGTTTCTCCTCTTTATTGATGCCCCTGATAACTACTGCTAATCCTGTGGGGAAACAGGGTGGGATAATAGTAATAACTAACACTTACCTAGTACCTACTCTGAGCCAGTTACTGTTTCACGTGGTCTAAGGGTAATAGTCAATCCTCACAGCAACTCTATTCTACAGATAAGCTACTATCCCCATTTTACAGATAAGGAAACAGAGGTATAAGAGGTTAAGCAACTTGTCTAACATCACACAGCTAGTAAGTAGCAAAGCCGAGAATCAAACTTAGGTGGTCTGACTCCGGGCCTTAAGCAGACATCATACATATGCTGTGTATTCAGGGAAGTTACAGAGATTCCAGAATCTCTCCAACTCTTCTATCCAGTACTGGTTGCCTCCTTTTTTGCACAGAGCCCTGTGCCCCAGAACTAGTCCCTCTAGTCATCTTCATTGCTGAGGGCCTTCACCCCAACAGAGGAAAGACCTGTTGAGCCAGTGCCCACGAGGGAGAAGGCACTAGAGAGAGCTCCCTAATGAGCCCCCTGAGCTTTAGCAGACAGCACAGCAAGGAGAGAGACACCTGAACTGAACAACCTGGGCCAACGGGAGAGAGGGTGATGGGGCCAGTGGGGGCAGCGGTGAGGATGAGACCCTGCCCTCGTTGGCGGGGATGGCCATCTCTGCATGTCATCTGGGTCTCCTGCCTAAGGCTGATTAGAGGAGACAGGAGGAATGGGGGGAGAGGCTTTCAAGCAATGAGAAAAGAGTATACAGGGAGCTCTGGAGAGTTCTAGGAACTGGGGAAGTCTGGTTCAGTTATAGTTGGGGGTGCTGTTCAGCCTGCTCCCAAAGGAATAAAGTGTGCCCAGCTTTGGAGGCCTGTGGGTGGGTGTGGGAGGGAGAAGGAGAGGGGAGTTGGGAAGGATGTGGGGGTGGGGCACAAGTGGGAGAGAGGATGCTGTGCGTGGAGCGGAGTGGCGTCTTGGGTGACTCAGTGTCCAGTTTGTCATAGGAAGGGGTTCAGCCCTTACCCCCAGACAATGAGAAAGCACTGATGTCAAAGCAGAGGGAGAACGACATTCCTCCACTCAGGGAATATTGCGCACCTGGCCTGTGCCAAGTGTGGTACCAGGAGAGGCCGCAGGGAGCGAGCACAGGTTTCTGCCCTCCTGGAGCTGGACGCAGGGAACCCACAGAGAAATGCAGAACTCCAACTGTGAAGGGGGCCGGGAGAGAGGGGGACTTTCAGGGGCTCAGGAATCCTCTGAGGAAGCGACAACAAGCTGAGATGATGGGGAAGTAGGAAGAGACTACTCAAGGCCAAGGGGAGGAGGTTTTATTTATTTAGTTTTTTTATAGACAGGGTCTTGCTCTGTGGCCCAGGTGGGAATGCAGTGGCATGAGCATAGCTCATTGCAGCCTCGAACTCCTGGGCTCAAGCGATCCTCCTGCTTCAGCCTCCAAGTAGCTGGGACTACAGACATGAGCCCCCACACCTGACAGAAGGAGCCTTTTAAGAGCAGGAAAAGCATATTCAAACCATTAAATTTTGGAAAACAGTATAGAATTTATTTCTTGCTCAGGCAAGGAAGAATTAAGAACATAAGCATGGGCTCTCTTCAAAGAAAAAAAGACAGGATCAACATACAAGTTGGGGGAAATGTGTCATTCAGGTTAAGTTTAAATAAAGTAGTGTTTTGACTGGCTCAAAGCAAAGTAGGCTGTGAGTGTCCAGTCAATGTCAGGTTTAGGCTGAGAAAATGACTTCGGAGTTCTGCTTCCTTGAAAAGGACAGAGTTAAGATAAATGTGGAATGCTGTGTTTACTTGCTGGCAATGAAAGCTTATCTATGGATCTGGCCCTTAGGCAGGGAGCTGTAAAGGACTTATTGGCCTTGGGGGTAACTGATAAGATAAAAAATTGGTGGGAAACATAAGCTGTGGTTTTTCTGTGTCAGAGACTCATGGTGTTTAGATTCTTCAGGCAAGAGTGGACTGTTCCATTCTCAAAGGCTACAACACACTAGAGAACATGTTGCATTTAAGGAATGAAAGAGGGCAAGGATGGCTGGAGCTCTGGAGAAAGTTTGTTCAGGGCAAGTGCGACCCAAGAGGCAGGCAGGACGCAGGGCCATGGACACACTGCCACGGACACACTGCAGGCCACATGGGGGATTTTAGAGCCATGCCTCTCAAGCTTGCCTGACAATAAGATTTATTGTGGTGCTTATTTAATAAACATATTACTGGGCATCTCCCCTGGAAATTCTAATTCAATAGATCTGTATTGGGCCCCTAGGAATAGTTTTAAAAGATTTTCCAGGTGATCCTTACCTTTAGGAGAATTTGAAAAACTTAGGAAAAGCCATTGATTTTTTTTAAAGTTGTTGGGGAGGGGTGGACTGATCAGATCTGCAATTAAAAAACAAAAAACAAAAATTTCATTTGGAAGGGGAACCAAAAGTCCATGGAAATACATTGAAAGGCTATTTTAATAGTCCGAGTAACCGAGGCTGGAATAGGAGTGATAGAGAGAATCTGATGAAAGGTGGACACAGGACTGGAGGAAGAGGAAGATGACAGTGGAGTTCTGGCTTGTGCAACTGGACAATTGACAGAGCTATTAGCTAAGATAAGAGACACTCTAAAAAGATAAAGGATATTTTGAACAGGTTGAGTTTGAAATTCCACTAGAATATTTAAGTAAAAACGTCAGGTAAGCAATTGAATGAATGCATCTAGAGGTTGGAGATATCTGGAACGGAAATATAAATATTTTGATCATTTGCTTGCAGGTGGGATTTAAAGCTATGCTTGAGACTGTTGGGATTGAGGGTATAGACAATGAGGAGGGCTTAGGCCAAAGCCTTGAAAAATTCCATTTAAAGAACTGAATGGAAAAGGTGAGTCTTCACTGGAGACAGAAGGAAAAATCAAAATGGTAGAAGGAAAACCAGAAGAGCGTGGTATTCCAGAAACCAAGATTGGATCTGTTTTTTAGAAGAACTCCTGCAACTGTTGTGATTAGAGTCAAGTATGCCTTGTATATTCTAAATACAGTCATGTGTTGCTTAAAGACAGGGACTGCATCCTGAGAAATGCATCATTGGGTGATTTAATCGTTGTTCGAACATCACAGAGTGCACTTACACAAACGCAGGTGGCATAGCCTACTACACACCTAGGCTATGTGGTGTAGCCTATTGCTCCTGGGCTACAAACCTGTACAGCATGTTACTGTACTGAATACTGTAGGCAATTGTAACACAATATAAGTATTTTTGTTTCTAAATGTATTATAGAAAAGGTACAGAAAAAATACAGTATAAAAGATAAAAAATGGTACACCTGTGTAGGGCACTTAGCATGCATGGAGCTTGCAGGACTGGAAGTTGCTCTGGGTGAGTCAGTGAGTGAGAGGTGAGTGTGAAGGCCTAGGACACTACTGTGCACTATTACAGACTATAAACACTGTATGCTTAGGCTACAGTGAATTTATTAAAAAATTTTTTGTCTTTCTTCAATAATTAACTCCAGCTTACTGTAACTTTTTTTTACTTTATGAACTTTATGGACACTTAAAACACAAAAAAATAATATAGCTGTACAAAAATATTTCTTTTCTTTTTTTTTTTATTTTTTTTTATATTATTATTCCAAGGTATTGTGAGGGTACAAACATTCTAGTTACACTTTATGTCTTTGCCTCACCCAAATGCAGGTTAAAGGCGTGCCCTTCCCTCCGTTTAGTGCTCCCCGTGTCCTTTAGTTGTAGATTCGCCCCCCATC
>CAUYSK010039619.1:0-36021 GCA_963575035.1 Avahi laniger | reverse complement strand
TTTAGGATATTTAGTATGTTTTCTTTAACGATATCTATTATTAATAGTTGGTTTTAACCCCTAAGGATAATTTCCAGAGACTTTTAATTTTTTTAAATTTTAAATTTTCACTACATAGGGTTCTTTCACTGCACTGTGAGTCCATGGAGCTCCTCACACTGACAATATTCTGGTGTGTTCAAGAGATAAATCTTGGAAGTAAAAACAGGGAGAAATTAGATCACACAAAAAGTCAGCAGTATCAGGTAGCCACAGAAAAGTCTTGTTCCAAAATTATAACAAGCAAGGAATCTTTGAAAATTCTGCTTGCCTACTCTGTCTTTTTCCTCCAACATATTTTTCTATAGTCAGCATTCATTTGCAATGTTATCCAAACTATCACATTTTGTACTACATATGAGAGCTAAATGATTTTCATGATATTCTCTTAAAGGAGTTCTATTGTTGATTATAGCCAAAAAAATAAACTAGAAAACATCTGCTCATCAGGATTTTGAATATGTTCCTTATCACATCACTAAATGAACACTATTAAGACCTCTCAGTTATGTTCATGAAAAAAATAAAAATAGAATGCTAAATATAATATGGATATATGTATAAATGCAGTTGTCCTCATATGTTTTCGTTCTAGCTTCATAGAAAATACTAATAGAAAATGGGAAGTAATCACTTCTTGGCCTTTTCACTAAGATCAAGTGAAAATGATATGTATCTTTTGAAAAATGGTTATTACATCACTTTAGTCAGTCTTGAAGCTTAAATAACATCCTCAGGCAGTAAAAGTTATATCTCAAAACCTGTGATCCAGCTGCATCCTTTCTTGTAATGGACTCTGCAATAAAATGACTTCCATAAATATTACAGCAACAACTTCACCTTGAAGCAGTTGGATTTAACAACATAATTTAATGGAGAAATAAAAAAAAATGTTGTCATATCTGTATTGTGTTATACCTATAGGGTTCAAATAAAATGAGATTAAAACATTGCAAGTTCATGATATTTTGGCCAATTATTATTAAGGTATTCAGTAAATACTGTCAACTCCCAAATAGGATATTGGGAGCAATAGGATAGCTTCCCAAATGTGTTACAGAACTACAGATTTAGAATATGGAAGATATACAGAAAATCAACTATTTTTGAACACTTTGAAAATATATTTTTATTCATACCATACAATTAAATACTCATTTTCAGAGTAATGGTAGAGTAGTTCCTATTAGATCAACCAATTCTTCCTGCAATTAACTAAAATTATGAAAAAAATCACAACCAATTGACGGCACAGGAGAATAAAAAAAAGCAATCAGATACTGTCACAGGAAAATGTCATAGGTGAGTTACCAATTTTTGGAGATTTTTGCCTGAGTGTAGGTCCCAATTGTACTCTGTCAGTTGGTCAAATCCCAGCCCTCAATATCTGATCATCCTTGATATCTGACCAGATTCCTCATCCCCCACCATCCTTCAGGGAATGTCTGATCACAATGGTCTATCTTCAGCAATAAAGTTGTTAAGTCAGTTTAGCCAGAATCACTGTTACTTCTGGTGTTTCCTCTTAGTAATTTTCCATCCATGGACCCTCATCCTGCTGCTTTGCTATAAATCTCTCTTTTTGTTTTTGTTTGAGGTACTGAGCCCCATCTCTCTTCCTTACTGCAAAGCCCTATTTCAGTAGTTTCTTTTGAATAAAGTCTTTCTTACCATCTTTAATAATTGTCACAATAATTTCTTACCATCTTTAATAATAAACATCTTTAATAATTGCCACCTGTAATAACTGTTAATAATAATTGTCATGACAATAATAATCATCTTACCAAATTCAATAATTTTTCTTTAATAACATTCATCATAGAGATACAGACAAGGAATTACACAATTATAAACACATTATGACATTGTCAATACAGACTGTGACAAATGATCAGAAAACTTCTTTAAGAAGTAATGTGTATGTGGAAATCTGAAAATTAAGGGCATTTTAGATATTTTATATAAAAGAAACTAGATAAACTAGAAGGAGAACAAAAGTGCCTAAGCAAAAGGAACAGAATATGTAAAGACTCATAAGCAAATGGAAGCATAGACTTTTTCAGGGAATAAAATGTAGTCCAGAATAAATGGCCTTAGATTTAGAAAGATGAAGCAACTAAGGCAGAGAAACAAAAGAGAACCAGATATTGAAGAGCCCAGTAATTCTGTAAGAAGGTTAGATGCCATCCTAGGAGACAATAGGGAGTCAGGGTAACGGTTTAAGCAGAGGAAGTGACATGAAACATTAGTGTGGCTACAGTGTGGAGAATAATTGGTTAGTAGGAATACCAGAGGCCTAAAGAATAATGTGTAGAAAGATATTGTAATAGGAAGATTAGAGACTATGGTAATGCAAATTAGTTGCAATGGAAATGAGGAGAAGCAAAGAGATTTGAGAGACATTTATGATGTAATATTAGCAGGACTGAACACTGATCCAATGCAGATGGGGAAGAAATATGTGTACTCACAAATGATGCCATGTTTTTGTTGGTAAATGAATGTCTGGAGCTGCCTTTCCCTGAAATAGAGAATTTAGGAGGAACATGGTTTTGCAAATCTCTTTCCTAATTCAAACCTAAATTAGAGTTTAAATATATTATATTTGAGGCACTAGTGACACATTTATATTTATGTGAATATGTTTATATATTTTTAAGAAATTTCAGGTTGAAATATTTTGCAGTCATCAGCACTTGGATGGAGTGAAACCACTAAAAGTAAATGAAAACACCCAAGGAGCTTATAAATGAGAGAAGAGGACCAAAGATCTAGTCTTGAAAAGAGGGACAACAAAATATGAAAACTGGATGGTGAACAAAAGAGAGGTCTCAACAAAGTTTGCATAGTAGGAGAAAGCTAGAAGATCATGCTTTTTAGTGTTACGAAAAATGAAGTCTATCATCTTAAAATTGATTATTCTTGGGTATGCTATTTTGCATGGAAAAGTTACTAAACTTTGTCTCTTTAAAATATTGTACTTTGCCATACACATCTATCTGCCTGTTTGTCTTCCATCTGCCTGTCTGTGTCTTCTATTTGTCTATCTATCTGTCTATCAATCTATCTATCTATCTATGTATCTACATATATATCTGGCTAGCTGGCTATCATTTGTGTATGTGTGTGTGTGTGTGTACATTTATGATGAATTGAAAAAAATATCTTTATGTTTTTCAATGGACAAATTCATTCCTATAGATGTTTAGGGTGATGTAAAGAAGATTTTGAAAGTCAGATTTTTTAAAAAGATTTTTTAAAAAGGTATAATTTGCATAGAGTAAAATTCACCTTATGAAAGTGTATACTTCTATGAGATTGGACAAATGCATATAATTGTGTAATAACCACCAAAATAAAGATACAATATATTTTTTATCACTTTATAAAAGTCCTTTGTGTTTTTTGTAATCAATCTACTTCCCCAGCTATCAGCCCCTGGCAAAAACTGATGTTTTCTGTCACGATGATACTGTCTTTTCCCAGATGTCATATAAGTGGAATGATGGAGCATGTAGCCTTTTGAATCTGGCTTTTTTGATGTTGCATGCATCAGCAGTCCATTTATTTTAATGTCTAGACGGTGATCCACTTAGTGGTCATTGTGGCTGAGGCACAGATTTGGCCTGTTTACCAATCAATGTGTTTCATGTGTTTCCAGTTTTAAGAACTATTAATTGCCAAATAAACAGTGGCCACTATATATGTGGCCATGCAAGCTTTTGGGAGGGAATAATTTGCTTTCCCTTAAGTAAATATCCAGGAGTGGAACTATGGATCATATGGTGTGTTTAAATTTATTAATGTTAAGAAACTTTCAGACCATGCTATAATTTTTGCATTCCCACCAGCAATGTAGGAGAGTTACCATACATCCACATCCTTGCCAACACTTTCCATTGTAAACCTTTTTTTTTTCTTTTTGTTTGTGATAATGGAGAAAAATATGATTTATGAATAGAAGGATAAATTTACACCTGCACACATTTGAAGAAAAAGAAAACTACTAGATAATTCTGTCCTGTCCTTTATTCTGAAGATTAGTCAGGCTCAGTTTATATAATCAATTCATTTACCCTTATCTAGTTCACTTGGCTGCATTACCCATTGTCGTCACTGGGTTGCTGGACTGTGCCAGGCTTCAGAGAAGCCTATTCAGCCTGCTGCTTGACTTGCTCTTTCTGAAGTATTTGTCCTTCTTAGGTGTAGGAGAAAAAAATCAATGGATAAAGGCAAGCATTCACTAAAATAGATCAATACTTTTGAAACAAATTTCTTGGACGTAGGAAATTTATTTCAATAACAATATGAAATAAATTCTCATTAGTCTCCTGTTGGTTTGTATCAACATGGCTAAAAAAGGTGACTGGTGTTCAAGAGTCCATTCATTCAAAATAAAAGACACTTTAGGGAGGAATTTCAATGTGTTCTACGGTAGTGATTAAGCTAGCTAAATAGCATAAAAAATACTCAAGAGGCTTAAACTCTAGTGATATGTAGAAATACAAAGAGATAATTGTAATGCCTTGTAGAAAATCTTACCATAGGGTACTTAAAGAGTGCTTTGAAAATGTAATAAAAGTTAATTTATTCATCCTCAAATTCAAGAAGGAATTTTTTCAAAGGTATTGCCTCTCAGATCAGTCTTACCAGGTGATTGAGAGTTATAAGACAATAAATCCTAAGAAATGGTGAGAAGGTACAAAAATATGAGTAATGTAACAGAGTTGTGTAGTGGCCTCGTGTGTGACGAAAACAGAGTACAGTGTCACTGGGTTAAGAGTGAGTAGGGTAAGTATTCAAAAATGTGCTCAAGACATTGGGGAACATGAGCTGTCGAAGGTCCTTCTATGAAAATTAAGAACACGTACTTCAGATACTTAAAGATGAGTGTTTTTTACATTTTTGTTCTTTTTCTTTGAGTAAATCATTAAAGTTTTGTTTCCTGTCTGACTTGTCCTTTATTCTGCTGATTGGTCAGATCATTCTTAGAAAAATGTGATTTTTTTTTACATTAAGTACATAAAATATATGTACATTTAATTGAGCCATAGAAGATGCTCTTAAACTCACTTATAACCACCATGGAGGCTCTCAGACTCCTGATGTAGTTAGAGACAAAGGAATGAATAAAGTGTTTTAAGAAGAAAACTGTTTCTGCCTACTGAATGGAGAAAGAAATTAATGGCTGAAAAATTGCCAGAAGGAAGAATGTTACAAAGATGATAGCAATAAATCAAATTAAGAAAAAGTTACAGCTCCAAGCTTTGTAGTATCCTTGAACTTGACTTATTAATTGAAGATAAAATCATTATTTCTGAGAAAGTTAATATTAAATTTGCTGAAATTAAAAAAAAATTGAGGTTTGTTTTTATACTCTTTTAGTTCAACTTGAAAAATTTATTATACTACATACATTTCTAGTAAATACTAGCCAGCACATTAAGAGCATTATACAGTTTCTATAATTATATTTACTTACATATATTAAAATGCATTTACAAACATAATATGTTTGATTTTTTAATACCAATAAACAAAACCTTCCCAGGTATGACTCTAATAAAGTTATAAAATATGGTTAATTTTATTCTTTCTGAATATGACAATGTTATTTAAAAACTTACAGTTCTTTTTACCTTTAAATTTAAAATCTGAAGTTTGAATCTATTCAATAACATGTTAAACTTGATTTATAATGGCAAGTTATTTGTTACTATCTTAAAGCTTGATCTCTTACAGATGCCGAATGATTAAACCAAAATATATATGGGCAATTCCTGAATTAATTAAATTATTTAAAATATTATTATAGTTATAACTCTTTATATTTAATTTTAAATTCCCTAGAGTTAAAGATAAACGACTTACTGAGACTTTTTTTTACAGTCCCAAACAATTTTTTTCGTCCTTCCAATAGAATTAGAACAAGTTTCCTGGTGCACTGAAATTGCTTATAGTCCAGAGAACTTGATCTGGATACAAAATTTGGAGTTTCAGAATTCTAAGGAGTTGTTTCTAATGATTACAAAAGTCAAGTTGAACTTTCTTTTATAGAAGCAGCAGGAGTTCCTAGCCCATACTCTTTCAGGATAGGAATCTCACCGCCCAAGTTCCTTGTGCTTAAGTATACATATTTCTAATTCCTAAGTTTGTTCTAATACTACAGTTCCTCATCCAGGTTACTTATCACCTATTTGGATTCAGTTATTGATTGTTTGATTCTATTTAGAATTGTGTTATATTCTTCCTATCTAGGAGAATGTGTCAAGTTATCAGATTCTGTCTATTTCTCATGCTTGGCTCTAAAGACATGTTCTTAGGTCACTCCAATAACAATGGGTCTTATCCAGGATACTAAGGGAAGTGAGAAAATGAGTAGATGATTTCTATTTTTTAAATATAAAATCTACAATTCTAACGTTTCTTGTTTGAAAAACAATGCAGTCGAGGTAGATATAGGATGATAAACAAGTTTTGGAGATTTCACTTTGAATATTTTGAGTTTGAAATGCTGTAATAGATCATATATTGATATTTTGATTATGAATATTTGAGGTATCTTGAAATTAGAAATTTTAATTTTGAGACATTTATTTGATTATAAATATATTTTATAGTGTTTCAAGTTTGCATTTATGTGTTTGAGATTAGCTTGAAAGTTAAGGTTTGAATACATGCACTTATCAAACCACTGGTGAGCTCCATGTGACTTGCCAAGAAAGACCACAGAGATTGGCATGCGTGAAGGATGTACCACTGTACAACACTAATTTTAGCTTTCATATTTAAATCTATAAACCAACCATTTGCATTAATCTGTGTGTGGTATGACATACTCTTTGAATGTTTTATTCTATACAGCTGTTCTAGCACCACAGTTTGGTGTTTACATTAATTCTACTAACCATATATAGAGAGGACCTTTTCTGTGTCTAAAGAAAGGTTTAAAGGGAAATATCTAGAAACCAATGAAATAGATATGGAAAAATCGTATCTATAAGGATATTCCAGGGGACTACTGATTACCTAAATACCTAAATACCTCTGTGACCCAGAGAAAGTTGAAGACCAAAAAGCAAAAATGTTTGTTATAGCAATGATTTATATACAAATATATACACATTCATCTATACACATGGATGTCTGTTAAAGTGGGCTACTTTTTGCCAGTCTGAGTAGGATCTAGGGATGTTAGGAGGAAGTAAGATATAAATGTCAGTGAATCCAATATTATTCTTATATTAAATAAATTCCTGTTAAGAGCTTAAACTAGAAAATTCTAAGTCCTTATCAAATTGTGTTGGTAAATAATATTATGTTCTTTTCTTTTGTTAATTGAAAATTTAAGATGTACTTTTAAGAGTAATGACCCTAAGCTTGATACAAAATCATTAAATTTATTCTTCTTTAAATTGTTTAATATCATATGTAGAATTTGATTCCAGGAAATAGTTAAAATTTTCTAGTTTCTAAGCATCTTTTTTGTTTTAATAAATAAAACAACAATGTAACTCATTATATTTACTTTTTGTCCTAGCTGACAGAAAGCTTAGAACTAAGTTTTATTTTGTTTTGTATTTTCATTTTTCTTCAGTATTTTCGGATAAAATTTTACTTTTCATTTACTAAATTTTGTCTCTTTCTTATTATATTATCATTAGTTTATCCCACATGTGCTTCAATATGATGTTTCTATATGTTTGAATCAAGCTTCTATAACCATTCTGAGGAAATCTTCTACTGATTTTTTTGTCTCTTATGTAAATTTCTAGGAGTGAAATTGCCAGGCCATAGGGAAGGTATATACTTAATAATAACCAAAAAAGAATTTGTAATGGCTGAATACAAGCCTTATCCAAGGATATGAGTCTATTATCTTATGTTTTCTTCTAGTAACTTTATAATTTTAGCATTCATATTTAGAGCTATAAACCAACTATTTGCATTAACCTATATATGGAATGACATACTCTGAAACTTTTATCTTATACAGGTGTTCTAGCACCATAGCTTTGTTTTTACATAAATTCTATTTACTATATATGTATGTGATCTTTCTGTGTCTAATATTTTACTTAGACCTACTCATCTATCAAATGTCAGCACTAATATATCTTGATTATTATTGCTTTATCAGTATTGAATCCAGTAATGTGAATCCTCCAACTTTGTACTTCTTTCTCAAGTTAATTTTTCTTAGTTTTCTTCTTTTGTATTTCTGCATAAATTTTAGAATTAACTTTGATTTTATGAAATTACTTATTAGGATTTTGATGGGAACAACTCAAGTGTCCATCAGTGAATAAATGTATAAGCAAAATTTGGTACGTTTATATAATGGGATATGATTCACCCTTTGAAAGGACCAAAATTCTATGATATGCTATAATATTAAGGACATTAGGGTAAGTGAAATAAGCCAGTCACAAAAAGACAAATAATCTATTATTGCACTTATATGATACTCAGAATAGTTAAAATAATAGAGACAGAAAATAGAATGGTGTTTTCCAGGGACTGGGGGAAGACAGAACAGGGAGCTGTTGTTTAATGAGTAGGGAATTTCAGTTTTACAAGACCAAGAGTTACGGAGAAGGGTGCTGATGATGGTTGTACAACATTATGAATGTATTTAAGACCACTGAGCTGTACTCTTAAAATGGCTAAAGTGGTAAATTTTAAGTAACAGGAATTTTACCTCAATAAAAATGTTAAAAAACAAACAAACAAAAAAGAATTTTGTTTGGAGATGCATTATGACTCGAGATTAATTTGAGGATAGAGATTAATTTGAGGATAAATAACATTTTAAAAAATTGAGTCTTCCAAATCATAGTGATGGTAATTTGATTTATTTATATAGTTTTAATTTTATGTCCAATGTTTTATCATTTTCAGTTGAAGGTTTGTTAAATTCATCCCTCTTATCTATTTGGATATTTTTATATGTTTAATTTTTATTTTGTTTTTCAGTCTTTAACTATATATAAATAAAATAATTTTTTGTATGTTAACTTTATATTCTATAACTTTGTCTGCCTGATCTGTAAATTTCATTTATTTGAAATTTCATGAATGTTTTTCCTATAGCTCTAGATATGATCTAACTTGCTTAATGATTTTTACAGTTTTTGTGTTATCTTGATATCAATATTATCTTATATTAATACAGTCACTCAAAGGCGGATTTTTTTCATGTTTAAGGATTTATGATACATTTTTCTATTTTTATGCATTCAAACTTCTTGTGTCTTTGTATTTAAATTGTACCTCTTATAGACAGCATATAGTATTTACTTACTTTAATTTTAAAGTAATTATTGAGGGATTTGTGTTTACATTCACCTTATGCTCTTTGTTTTCTGTTAGTCCCGTTTCTTTCCTTTTCTCTCCTCCATTTCACTTTTAAAAAATTCCTTTGGAATATCTGAATAGATAGATGGTCAGATAGAAGACAGGCAGATATATATATGTATATGTGTGTGTGTGTGTGTGTGTGTATATCTGTGTATATATCTCTGTATATATATATATATATACACAGATACATATATGTATACTAGTCTGTGTACTTCAAGGATTTTTGTCTGTGCCTTTATGGATTGCTTTTAATGCTTGCTCTAATGATTACAATGTGTATTCTAAAAAAAATCTTAATCTACTAAAATACAATAGTGTATATATCATCTAGCCCACTTAATAAGGCATAAAAAAAGAAAAAGTCATAAAAAATAGAGGAAATATGAATAAAACTCTCTTATTTGCAAATGACATATTTATGTACATGGAGAATAATTACGAATCTTAAAAACAACTACTAAAGCTAGTGATCAAGATTTTCCACGTTTTTTATGTGTTGTTTTTATACCGGACATGATAATTTATACATTGCATATATTTGTCTTTTTTAAAAGGGTGTTGAGTTTTGTTCTTTTAGATGGTTAAGTTCCTGTTGGATCCTTTTTATCCCCTAGGCTTGATTTTATTTATTTTTAGAGCAGATCTGTTTCCTTCCTAACTTTATTCATAAGGTGTAGCATTTACTTATTGTCTAAGCATAGACATTCTGGAGGCTCAACTGAATTTCATAAATGTTCAATGAGGTTTCTCCTTTCTGGATTGTCTAAAATGATATCATTTTCCTGAAACACATGACCATTCATGTTTAAATATCATAGCAGCTGCTCTCTGCTATGTGTTGTGAAGTTTCATACTGAATGTGAACAAGGACCAGAGGAAACCCACACAGAATGCAGTGCCCCAAATCCACTCAGCTCCATCCACTTCAGCACCCTGAAAATTCTAGAAAATTAAAACAATCCCAAACTGAAATTTTGCCTATATAACTTACTGAGACCACCATACTCTGCTTGGTCTCTACCTTACCCTGACAGACAGTCAGGTGAGATTACATCTCATCTTATCCTTTTCTCTGTTCTCAATGACCACAGGTCTGTGCTCCCTATTATTGTGTGAAATCAGTTGCTTCATATTTTCCCAGATTTATCATTCTTTTCTTAATGGAAAGAGGACAAATTTGGCAACAACTACTCCTTTATGGCTAAAGATGGATTTCCTATGCTATAGAAATGAATTTTTAACTTGAAAAAGTATGTTTTCTCTCTTACCTAGGTCATGAAGGAAGAATGTGTGTTCATTGTCCTCAATGCCTTTTTTCCAGAACCTACTAAAACTTGTCATATGTATTTACATTGCATCATACAGTTCATGGTATATATTAGCCATCATATGTAGTAAAGTTTCTTTGAATATTTTTTAAATGTACTGAATAATAGCATTGAAAATATCACTAAGAATGTATGTATTTTAAGTTAGTACACCTATAATAGTTTTAGGAATTAAAATATTTTTCTCTATTTTAACACAAAATATATGTACAGCACAAGCAGTATTTAATTAAATTTAAGGCCCCTAAAAATAATCTCAATCAGCAGATACTGATAATCTAATTAGAGTTATATTTAACTCTAGTTTATCAAACTAGAGGCTGAGAAAATCAGCAAACCAGAGTTTTATAAAGGAAAACACATATTGAGCATCAGATCCTATGACATCATTTACTAAGTACTTTTAAATTGAATATGTAGCATCAATTTTTCTACAAAGTCAAATTCTAGGGCTGCCTTTCAGTGAAAGGGATCATATGGGTAATAGAGAAATGTACAATGCTGACGATATAAAACAAAGGATGAAAAAGAAAACATTGATAATATCAAAATATTTGCATTAGTCCAGTTCTCCACAGAAACAATAGGATATACACACACACATACATACGATAAAATTTATTATTAGGAATTGACTCATGTGATTATGAAGTTGGAAAAGTCCCATGATCTGCTTTCTGCAAGCTGAAGACCCAGGAAAACCTGTGCTGTGGTCAGCAGGCCTGAGAGCCAGAGCCCCAGTGCTATAGATTCCAGTTCCTGTCTCAAGGTCAGAGAACCAGGAGATCTGAGGACAGGAGAAGATCAATTTTCCAGCTCATACAGTCAGGTAGAGAGAGACAATTCAACTTTTCCATCTTTTGTTCTACTCAGGCCCTCAATGGACTGAGTGATGTCTACCTACATTGGAGAGGGCCATCTGCTTTATTCAGTTCATCGTTGCAAATGCTAATTTTTTCTGGAATCACCCTGAGGGACACACTCAGAAATAATGTTTAATAAGATACGTGGACATCCCATGGTCAAGTGAAGTGAACACGTAAAATTAACCATCACATTATTTCTCTTTTATTCATATTTTGTGTCAGGGGTATTTTATTTTCTTAATTTTGTTTCTTTCATATAGATGGCATATCATATGTTAGCCACCATCAAAGATGCTGGGAATATTAAAGCTAAGAAATTAATTCTGATGTAAGAATACCAAAATGATTAAATTGTTTATTAAACTTTTTTCAGATATCCATGTCCAGTGTGAAACCTGACATTCATAATCCACCTGTGACATTGCAACCTGGTAGGAGATACTAGAATTAAAGATGCAATGCCCTTATGAAAAAAGGGATCAGTCTCTCAGGAGTTCTCGACCCAGGGCTGACTCTTCAGGATGTTCGAGCAATTTAGAGCAGTTCTGTAGCCAGTAACTAATAGAATTTGATTTTAAAGAGGATTCTATGTCCTGGGAGAAGGTTCTAAAATAATGTTAGGGTCTCAATTGAGGCAGATTCTTAGAATTTTTCCAGTTCCAGTGAGGAAGTAAAATATTCATTAGTAGGTTCAAAGATGATATATATTTTTGTACTAGATCCACACAGTTATCTTAAGGTGAAATCAAAGATTTAGTGTATAAAATGTGTCCACGGGCATCCACCAGCCAAATATTATAGTTGGTTTTTACCAGAACTGACTATAGGATCCATATGCTCATGGAGATAAAATTTCAAATATATTGTCAAATTTTAGTCAAAAGAAACATAATTTCTTTATATCGTAAAGATGTAAGAAAAGAATGTGGTATCTGTATTAAGGCATGTATTACCTGGATCATTTAAAAAGATATTTATGGTTAAATTATTGGATTCAAGAATATATATTACATGTCATTATTTCATACATGTATTCAGATTTATATATTTAAAGTATTTTTTCTATCTAAAACAATGGGTGCAATATCTACATACTCTTCTCGAGTTTAGATGTTAAGTATTTAAGTTTAGCACAAAAATACTCTCTGTGATTTATTAATATTATTTTAAACTTTTAGATAAAATATATCAAAAGATGCTATTTTTTTGAGGTCAAAATGGCTTTGCCCATAAACCATATTTAGCCCAAGTGTTATGAATATCACATTCAGAGAATGGTGCAAACAGCTGAAAAGCTGGACAATTCAAATAAAAGATATGTCAACATGACACAATATGAAAGAGAACTTACTGCTGTTTACATTCTAGGCTTGATTTCATATTAATAGAATGCTTTTGGGACCACAAAATATAGGTATATTCTTGTCTCTTTCTATTATGCTTTAACATGTAACTCAAAAACGATAATGAAAGAAAAACAAGTTAGGAAAGAAAAATAATGTGGTTTACTCTATGATAGTATATTCCTTTTTTAATGAAAACATTGACTAGGACATAATATTATGTCTTAAAGTGCTATAAGATAAACTTTGTCTTGCATGCTGTTATTTATTTATTCTTATCTTTTATCCATTTGATATCAAAAAGACTCACTTCTGTTTTAACTTGTACTCATAACTTTCCAAAAAACTTGCAAGGATATGGTCTTTACCTCCTGATATAAAGCTTATGATGATTCATTACCCCTTAAATTAATTTTTTCCGTAGTCATTTATCGTCATCAAATTTCTATCATGTGGCAGGTTAGCCACACCATTTGCTGTATCCTCCTTAGATTGACTTCTCAAGGACACGCAAGGCATTCTCTCAAGGTCACAGATATTTAAAACAGTGCCATACTACTGAGTGGATATTTCTATGCAAATACATGGTTTGGCTTGCTTTAGAACATATTTATAGAGATGGGTGTCAAAAAATAAAAGTCCTTATGTTTAAAACTGGTTTTTGTCTAGTGTGGAATTCTGTGTCCTATTTAAAATGTGCTCCAAATGACAAGTTTACCTCTGTGGGGAGGGATTATGTTGAAAACAATCCAGACTTTGAGTGCCTTGAGACTTCAGTGATGCAGTGTTAGTCCCAAAGCAGACGCCTAAGAGTGATTTCTTTTGGCTCCCTGATTTCCTGTGACACACATCTTCTCTAGCTACATGGAAAAGCAAATTACTTTCTTTTTCATGAGCCACTGTGTACAAGAAACTTAGTCAAAACAAAGAGTGACAACCATGAATCCACACCATGAATTGAATATGGAACATAAGAATGTCACTTAAGCCAGAAGGGATGGGAAATAATGATGATATAACTAATTGTAATTACTGAATGTAGCTTAGCTAATAATTAAGAGAAAAACATTAGCTGGGAAATATATTACTTCTAAAATGTTAAAAAAAAAAAAGTACTGTTCTTAAAGAGATGTTAAAAAAAAACTGTAAGACTTTTAATTTTTCTTTGTTTAAAGAGGTCTAGTCTACTTAGTCCGTCAGAAATACATTAAAAACAAGGCTTTATGTATAGTTTATTATTTTGGGGACTAGTAAATTTGGCTGAAGCTGTACTGCCAGCCACTCATTTCCTAAGGGACACATTCCTGTAACAAGTGAAAAAAAAAATCATCAGTATGTATTCTTTAATTTATAGTTGGCAAAACATTGTCAGTGTGGACTAAATTTTGTCTTATGAAGATAAAGCCTGTAAGAAGATACTAAAGGTTACATGAGGTCATAGGGTGGGGCCTTAATCCCATAGGATTTTTATCCTTATAACTAGAAGGAGAGACACCACCTCTCTCTCTCTCTGTTTCTCTCTCTCTCTCTCTCTCTCTCGTTCTCTCTACACCTGCGCAGTAGAAAGGCCATGTGAGGACACAGCAAGAAGGTGGCCTTCTGCAAGCCAGGAAGAGAGGCCTCACCAGACACCAACTCTGCTGGCACATTGACCTTGGATTTCCAGCCCCCAGAAGTTGAGGAAATACATTTCTCTAGTTTAATCCATTCAGTCTATGGCAGTCCAAACTGATTAATAATATATCTGTCAATTTTATTTTACATAATAATAAAGCAAAGTAGTTAGCTATTATCACTGTCCCAACTTTGGAGGTTAAAAATTTAAGAAAGTTTGATTTGGCTCAAATCACCTAGGTATAGATTGATTTATGATTCAAGTTCTATTTTCTTTTCTGCAGGAAAGCTTTACATCTTGTCAACTGGCCAAGTAAATCACCATGAGTGTGAAACAGCCGTATTGAGGTGGCTCAATAACAGCAGCTTCATAGGTAAATAAAAAGAAAGTTTTAGAATAAGTTTTTCTTGAAATTAGAGAAAAAGAAAAATATCAAAATACATAGTTGTAATATAGTTAGTCTGTCAATATCTTGAAAATGTGGAGGGAAATGGTGAAAATATGTGAAATTTCATAATTACATATAATTTTATGTATGTATATAATTGCATATATATAATTTATTTATTTCCTCACAAATCTGGGGGTGGAAGTCTAAGGTCAAGGTGCCAGCAGAGTTGGTATATGGTGAGGCCTCTCTTCTTGGCTTGCAGAGGGCCACCTTCTTGCTGTGTCCTCACATGGCCTTTCATCTTTGCATGTGCTAAGAGAGAGAGATCTCTGTTATCTTCTCCTCTTCTTCTAAGGATACTTGTCCTATGGGATTGAAGCCCCATCCTATGATCTCATGTAACTTATTATCTTCTTATAGGGTTTATGTCCACATATAGTCATGTTACAGGTTAGGGATGAAAGACATGATTTTTGGAAAGACAAAATTCAGTCCATACCGACAGTGTTTTTGTGTATACATGTGCGGACGTAGTTTTAAATCTATTTACTTCAGTGTGTCTAAACAGTGTGAAAACAAAATCACTGCTATGCATTTTTGAAGCAATTTACTAAAAGTGATGCCCCCATTTTGACCTGCAAAAGTGTAACATATAAAATAAATTTTCTTATCATCCTCACACTTTCTGAAAGATATTTCCGTATTTATTCATAAATATAAGATATGCTTGTATTAGTTCCTATGTCATTTGTGTTCTCTTTTTAGGATACTTCTTCATTTTATATTTCCCCACACTTGCCTATTTACTGGGGGAATACTGTGCTTTTAAAAGTCATGTTGGTAACATTTATATCTAATTAACATCCATGTGCCAAAATAATGCCTGAAAAATTATATGGATAAATATCTTTATAGGAAATAAAATTTCTCATAACTACACCCCCATGATTCCTATATTTGAAGAAATCACTCGGTATAAGTAGAAGAGCAGTTAAGATAGAAACTGTTTAAAGAACAGACATCTGTTACCATGGTAACCATAACCTCACCAGGCTCAATCCAGGGTTTATATGAAAGCAATAAAATTCCAAAACTGGTTTCTTTCCCATGTTACTTTCTTTAAAAATAAAGAAAACGTCTACAGGATAAATTAATGAGAAAATATAAAATATTTTTCCTCTTGGATTAGCTTGCTCTGGCAAACCAAAATATTACAAATTATCTTAGAGGTCACACCAGCAAAACAAGTGACATCTGATGTTAACAGCTAGCCCATCTCTCTTTAATTCCATGGACTTCTTAGTATTTGTATTCTGAAAACACCAAATTTAAGATAAGAATTTAATTTTAATAACATCATGGGAAAAGTACTAATCATGATACAAAAGAATTGTTCATTTTCCTATGCACATGATGAGATATAAAACAAACACCACATGTTCTCACCATTAAATTGGAACTAACGATCAACACCTATGTGTACATATGAACAGAACACAGAACATTCATTGGAAATCAAGCAGGTTGGGGGGAAGACAGGGACCGATAAAATCACACCTAATGGATACAATGCACAGTATCTGGGGATGGGCACAGAGCAAAAGCAATTTATGTAACCAAATAGTTTTTACCCCCATAATATTCTGAGATAATTTTTTAAAAAAAACCCAACGTTGGAATCAGATATTTATGTTAAAAAATAACACTATTTTCATTGTTATGTTTCAAATTATCTGGTGCTGAGTAAATTCCAGCTTGGATTTGGAAGCATGTATCGGACAATTTTCAACAAAGCAACAACACAAAATAATGAATTTAAACATAGTGTTTTATGACATGTCTAGGACTAAGGACCTCATTTGTGAAGGATATGAGATAATGATAAACAAGAAAAGCAGATATAAATATTTTGAGCAATTCTTATAAAATGTTTAGTGTTAAGGTGCATTTGGAATACAATGTACAATAATTCCAAATAGTACTTTTCAATATTGTTTACCTTTCAATATGCGGAAAATAACAGAACAAGTAGGAAGTGCTTCAAATTTTTGCATATCATGTTATTAGTTTTTTAACTATAGGTTTTCTTATATGAATTACAATTTTACATTATTATACGCCTTTTGATTAGGACTGTGAAAAATTCGTCCACCCATTTTCACACTCAGAAACGTTGGTAATAGGATGCAAGTTCATGTAGTTAATCTGTGATAAATACTTTGGCATGTGTTAGAAATTCTAAAAGAATAATTTATATCAGGCACAACATCTGTTTAAAAAAAGACTTGCTAATCAAATTTCATTTGCTCTTCCATGCTCATTTTTCAGAATCGCAATAGGATGAACACTAGGCTACCGCACCAATGTACCATCTGTACTACAAAATCACATCGTGGTCAAAATTCAAACATATAACTTTGATTTTTTTATTCCCGGAAACTTTCTGGCATAAAACAGTAAAGGACATGTGGACTTAACTTATGGGAGCATTCGAAAGGAAAGGTCTTTCTTTAGTATTGTTAGAGTTCCAGATGTGAATGCAGATTACACTTTTTCTATTAAGCAAATTTAGGTGCTACCCCCACTACATATTTATAGCAACCAATACATATTTCTGTATAAAATATAGAAAAAATTTGAAATATTTTCTGTCTTCCTTAACAGGTACAAGCTCTCTGAGGACAGTAATTTTTTAAATATTTAAGGCCTGTCATAGAATTCAACATGGACTAGGCTCTCAGTAATTATTTGTCGCTGGAATGCCTATGACTGAATCATGGGACAGCAGTTTTTCCTGGAAGGAGGTTGTATCTACTTATTTTTTCATCCTATGTATTTATTCTGTAGGTATATATTAGGCAGTTAATGCATTTGTACTTGCTGATGGACAAATGAGTTCTATGTATCATCCTGAAAGCAATTTTCATGATAGAAAGAAATAATTCCACATCATACATTTTCTTTTAACTGATATCTCCTATAGTTCTTTAAAAACAAAACATAAAAAATATTAGGCTGTCCCTTATGGAACAATTGTGTGAAGGAAAAGTAAGTAGAATTTAGATCTCCAAGTCTCTCCATATCTTAAAATATTTGTTGATTTTGAGAGAAAGAAACAGAAAATATTTCCATGCATTAAAAGAAAAAATATTCAATGATCCAACACACTTATCTTTTTATATAAATTGGAATTGAAATGTATAATAAATAAAGAGCTCATTAGGCACAAATTATCAGATTGCTTCATATTGCCAAAGGCCGTGTAAAAGAAGGTATAAAATTGTGTTACTCTATAGAAACATGTAATTGCTATAGGCTTCTGTCTTATTTTCTCTCTGAAGCCTCTTGACATATAAATGGGCTGAATATTTGCATACAGATTTTTAATATCATTAGGATTAGAACTCATAAAGAGAAATATTTTTCACAATGGATTATTCTTTGAAATGTTTAATTAAAAAGCATTTAAAAATTGGGGAAATTTTAAAAGTATCCTCAGTCACAATAAGAGTCTGAGAAACTGCCACAGCCAAGAACAGCCAAAGGAAGCATTACAATCAAATGTCAAATGGTATCCTGGATGGGATTCTGGAACAGAAAAAGGACAGAAGATAAAAAATAAGGAAATATAAATAAATTATTAAGCTTAATTAGTAATAATTTATCAGTGTTAATTCATTAATTATAATAAATATACAATATTAATATGAAATATAAATAATATTGAAAACTGGATGTAGGGTATATGGGAACTCTGCACTATCTTCTCAATTTTTCTGTAAATATAAAGTTGTTTTAAAAAGTGAATTCTATTAAAAATTAATAAGCACATGCAAATCAGGGCACACATTTTCCTTTTCTCTTTGAGCTACAATGTAACTCAACCTGGCACTGGACATGTCTTCAACTCACTCTTCTTAAAGGTATCAATATTTCATATTTTTCTTTCCTGGTTGTATACATGTTTCCCATTTCTCTGAAATTTTCATGGAATTTTTTTGCAAATACAATCCTTAATCTTTAAAAATTACTACAACATGCTACACTTTCAAGTCATCTATCCCTCTGCATATGAAAACTTTTGTACATAATAATAGTAATAATTGGATCAAGAACGCTTAAAAACCACTAATAAAAATGAATTACAAAGCAATTTCATAATAACAATGAGCAGCATGCCCTGCTATCAAATACACATACGCACGCACGAATCAAATTAAACAATCTTTAAAATCTTTTAAATTATGAGAAAGGACTCCATCTTTATTCAACTTGTGTAATGCAAGTTGATTTCTCCACAAGTGAAAAAGAGTTTCAAGAAAAATTATTATTTAAAATAATGTGAAAATCTGTGATTCGTAGATAATATTTGAACAGTACCAGTCAGAAAGAAAAGTTACAAGCTCAATTAGGGAGAGTCCCCTTTCAGAGAATGGAGTTATTATAAAAAAAACTATCAGCAGCATTTTAAAAAGTTGTTTTGGCATTAAGGAGGGCCCAACCAGTTAGTCTAAGAAATAGTTTGTTTATTCCTCTTCCAAATGAGTAAACCAATGTAACAACATGACAAGGGACATAGGGCGATCACAAGGGAGAAACTGTAATCGACACCTGTGAAGTTTATTCTGGATAAGGTAGTAAGTATGAATGTTGGTGGATGGGATATAAGTCACTGTAAAAAGTTGATAGGATCATTATATTAACAATTAAATGTGATTAAATGATGGTTGGTGAAACGATACTATGGACAGCATACTATACAGAAAGGTGGTAATTAGAAAGAGATTACTGAAAGTTTTACTTGTCTTGGAAATGACTGTCCATGTTTCTGACTCAGAAGAATAAATCACATTGCCATTAATCAGAATGGTAAATATGACAGAATGAGCATTTTTAGAAGAATTTGTCCTTAAGTAATGATGAGGTTAAAGTATTTGTGTCATGGACTTTCCCCGAAGGTAGTTGAATATGAAAATATAAAAGTCACTGGTTAAGTTTCAAATGAAGGCATCCATTTTTCATTTACTCTTCACAATGTTATTTTAAGCAGAGCTGAGAATGAATGCTCAGGGAGATTATGTTTTCTGAAGACTAAGGACAGAAAAACTGTGAATGTTACCATTTAATAACATAGTAGAAGGGATGGCCCAAGAACTGGGAGAAGAGCAGAATTAAGCAATATCACTAAAGACCATAGAGTGATGGATGTCAAAAAAAGGGAAGGATACAAAAGTATCTAATGCCAAATTAAATTAAAAAAAAAAAGGCAAAACCAAAAGAAATCTGGTGCAGGCCATGGTTTTTGCCTTATTGGAGAAATCGAGTAACTAGTTATTATCAGTTTCAATAACACAAATGGGCATCAGCTATTGTTCCTTCAGGTTCTGCCCTTGGCACTGATGTGCAGAGCTCAAAGTGCCATGTGAAAACATAAAGGTAAACTGACATTCAGACTACATACACACAGCTAAAACGGAGCCTAGAGGCAAGAGATCCTGAAGGTTCCTGAGTCTGGCAGTTTCCACAAGAAGGCAATGGCCGTGCTGAATCTTAAAGGGGAAACGCATA
Source organism: Avahi laniger (assembly GCA_963575035.1). Lineage (NCBI taxonomy): Eukaryota > Metazoa > Chordata > Mammalia > Primates > Indriidae > Avahi > Avahi laniger. The sequence continues at coordinate 15,505 of CAUYSK010039619.1, read as the reverse complement.
TTTAGTTGACAAAGAGGACTAAAACATAGCATTTCAGACAGAAGAAATGTGAAAATTGTAAATTGTTGTCAGTAACCGTGATAAATGAATCTAACTGTGTTATAAATGTCTGATAGAATCTCATTGAAGGGGTTGGGCAAAACAAGGAGCTGACCTAAGTAACTTTGTGTAACAACATTTTGACAAGAAAATGTAATACCATAATAATGCACATAAATACTGTACTCTAGTTAGTAAATTTGCTAACAAGGGTATGGATTGAAAATTCTGAAAGAAAGTTATATCTGTGCTAGGGTTGAAGATGCAAGAAAATAAATGTTAGGTAATAGAAGCTAGTTTTCTCACTACCAGAGATAAAAGTTACAAATAAGCAAAGGGAGGCTAGATAGAACCCTACAATACTGGACTAGAGATGGAGTCATTGATATGAACTCATGTTTAATATGCAGGTAGAGGGATAAATGATACATAGGTAATTAGAGATATATGAGTATACATTGGTTAGGCTACAAACATATACTTTTTAGTTCTGTTTGCTTTTGGAAGAAATAATATCCTAATAGATATTTATTTCTAAATGCTACTCTCCAATAAAAGGAATCATGCCTCTTTAGAGAAAGGAATGACTGATTTCAGTGCTGGCTCAGGGAATATGCAAGGTGATCCTGGAATATTTGTAGTATATAAAAAAAGGAAGTGTTCAAAAACCAAAAGCAAGGCTCCATGTCAGAGAGGCCCAGGAGCCAAGCTGAAGGAGGTTCAGACAGTTTGATCAACAAAATAATTGATGTAGCATTGTATTAAAACCCAAAAGATAAAATTAACAAGAATATAGTAATATAAATTACAGACAAATAAATAAATAGATAAGGGAGAACAGAGAAATCTTCCTTGCAGAATTCCATATAATATGTAGATACTCCTCACTTCAGGAGATGGATTTTTATCCCTGCACCCATCCTGAGTGTGGAATATCCTTAGTAGCTCATGTTCAGAGCACAGAAAGGGAAAAAATAGAAACTTTACAGAGGAAAGACCTGGCAGACAATATTTCAACTAAGTTGTCAAGTTTAACATCATTGGTGATAAGTCTGTTGATATCATGTACCCCATCCTATCACAGGGTGTATCTCTTTGTGTGATGCGATAAGGGCACTTGACAGGACCGTTGTCCAAGGGGGCATGATTCTTTTTATTGGATAATAGTATTTAGAAATGAAGTTCTATTGGGATGTTACTGTTTTTAAATGCAAACAAAACTAGGAAATATGTCCATAGCCTATGTCATGTATTCCCACATATCCATAATTATCTATCTATTCATCTACACATTTACCCTATTTATTACAATCCTGTCATAGAATGCATCTCATCATATACTCGGATAAAAGGGCACTTAAACAAGACTAAACATAAGGAAGTCATCAGACACACACCCCTACTGAGGAACAGTCATTAAAATATCTGAAAAGTTCCCTTCAAAGCCGTCAAGGTCATGAAAGTCAAGGAAAGATTGATAAACTCTCACAGTTCAAAGAGATTAAGGAAACACGAAACACGACAACTAAAGATAATGTGATCTTGAGATCTTGGAATGGAAAAAGCACATAATGTAAAACAAATCTAAATAAAATCTGGAGTTTTGTAAAAGGTAAGGTTACAGTATTAATCCTTTAGAGTTACATATAGTTAAATAAGATATTAATATTAGGAGAAACTACATAAAGTGTATACGGAAACTCTGTTTTATTTTTAGCAATCATTTTATGAATATAAAAGTGTTCCAAACTAAAAACTTTACTTAAAATATGGAAGAATAATTCTTGTATCTCTTTAAAACTCACTTTCCATACAAAGATATGGATGTATACAAGGGAACAAAAGATTCTTTAAAAGAGTATATCTTTGAAATAAATTGAATGGTTTTGGCAATAGCATACAAAATTAATTTTAGGTTCTAGGTGATTTTATTGTTATCACAGGTGTTATAAGTGTAGTCCTTATCTCTCATAAGTGTACTTTTTACTATATATAGATACGCCTTTCTATTGTTCTACATATTCAGGTGCTAAAGTTTGACTTGTTTTCATTTTAAACCCAACCAGGAACTCTGTAGAATCTAGATTACATTTTGAACACCATCACATTTTTGGGTGGTCCATAGTGGTTTAGAATCTCTATTTCTCATCCATAGGAAACTTGACATTTCTCTTTGGAAGTGTGTGTCAAAATTCACCTTGACTCTTCAGTGAAAACATACACCATCTCAAAGTGTACCCTTTATTGTATTAATTGACCTCAGATAAATGAGATGTTAATGGTGGGATGTAAATATAACACAACACACAGAATATTTAGCTACTGAAAATGTGGCAAGAATCCCGTTCAATGCTCCAGTGAAAGAAGAGGTGATCTAAGAAAAATGAGTGTCTGCAGATGCAGAACACACAAAAGTCCAGACTAACAATAGTCCCAGGAGACTTCTTCACAGAGATAGAGAACACACAGCGCTGCCAGCCTCATTTTCTTACCTGTTCATTCAGAGCTCAGGTTTGTTAGACAGCTCATAAAAGTCTATTCAGCAACTAGGCGAAAAGTGCAACTTCTCAGAAAATTTTAGTTTTTTTATGCATTCTATGGATGTTATTTTGCAAGTGACTTTAATTCACTTTAATATTCATAATCAAATAAATCTACATTTACATATTCTCTTAAGTCCATGGAGCTGCAGACGGAATTGTATGATTATTTAAAACTTCATTTTATTTAGTTTTATCAAGCAAGGTTGTTCTACCTTTCCGAAAAGGAAATCACCATTGCCATTTATCTTTTCCGATGATAAAGTGTTTCTAGATGGATGCTTGTCGTGCTTTCCATCACAACGACATACTTGAAAAACAGCTTTCATCAATAAGTATGAGTCACATTGCCCAACCGGCTATATATCCATAGCAAAGCTAAAGATTCGATAGATTCCTAGTAAACAGTAATTTTTTCCAGAGTCATTTTTTAGCAATTATTGTCTACATGCCTATATGTTCTCTTAAGTGGAATAGAAAATTATAATAGGAACATGTGAATAACAACATGCACTTTTACTTTCTTTTATTATTCTTTAAGTAGATGGGATTTTAAGACAGATTTTGATAACTTAGAATGATATTTTCTGATGAAATAATCAAGAAAAAAAGATCAATTTGGTAGATTACAACTTACTTTGATTAAAGTTCTGAGTTTCACCAAAGCATTAAATAATCAGTATTTAAAATAAATATGTTAATTTAGGTGAAAAAAAAGCACAACAATTAATAAATCTTCCTATGGATTTCTAAGTAGCCAGGCAAGATATTCCTGCTATTTAAGTTAGAATTAATCTTTGAATCAGATATTTTAGTTAATTGCAGTAGAATTTTTATACTTCCTAAAATATCATTAGGTATTTTTCTTAAATAATAGAATACATCAAAATATTTGTTTTATAGTTGAAAATTTCAGATATAACTTCATGAACAACCCAGGATCTTTCCCTAAAGTGTGAAACTATGTTTTCTAATGAGTAAATATAAGAAAAATTTAAAAATATATATGTTGTTTAAAAGATACTCAGGTTATAAAATTATCAAAGAAAAAATCAAGGCATGATGAATAATAATATTTAATACTTAAATAATAATTAATAATATTATAATAATAATTTATATTAGTGGTTTTCTGTGGATGATAGCACAAGGACGATGACAGTGTAAGATATGAAAGAAACAGAGAAGTCACTTCAAAAATATTAGTAACAGTTTGATTTTTTATTTTGTCCTGCAAAAGTGTTACATTCCATTATATGCTTCATTACTAGGTGGATGTTACACATAGTTTCTTGCATATTTAATAAATTTCATCAGAAAAGTGTTTGGAAAAAGCCCTTGTTCACTGGATTTTCTATTTCAAATACCAGGCTATTAAACCAAAGGGATGATGACCTCCAAAACATGTGCAAATGCTTCACATGATCTCAAAGTCTTTAAGAAGATTTCCATCTTCTTTCCTACTTGGGAAAGGGAAAATATTCAGAGTGTGTTTCTTCCCTCTCAAGAGAGGAGCTTGATGCTAACACCACTACCGTTTTTGTTGATGCTAATGCTGTCATCTGCCTGTATCCTCTCAGACTAGGTTCTAACTCATTCTAATATCCCTTCAGGAAAGAAAACAATGACAATGCAAATACTAACTATTTAAGCCTGCCAAATCCCTAGAACTAGCTACCTCTCTCTCCATGCCCCAAGGGATTCTTCCACTCCAGAGTCATTTGACTTTTAGGGAATTGCTCTTTATTGATTTTTTATTCCCTTTCATTATTCTCTTATTCTCCCTTTAGCAGTTTTCCTATTAAATCTACTCTGAATCCATTTGGATCATACTATGGCTGACAAAATGAATAGTTGTAAGGGGAAATTGTCATTTCTAAATGATCTCCTAATTAAGTTAAATAATGAGGAATTACAGTTTATAAGCGGACCAGTCAATATTGCATGGCATATATTGATCAGGAGGTATAATAGATGAATTTAAACTTGATGTTAAACTTTTATATTGTCATTGTTGCTTATTCCACATTTTCAGTGGGTATAGATATTCATATATGAACAATTTAATTCTCATGTCATTGATAACAGTATAGCTTAGAATTACCTATACTTATCTCTTTAAGAACTATGTGTGGCAGAGCCTACATTAATTTTGCACACATCAGATATCAGATATGAATAAAGTGAGCTGACAATACTAATTTTCTCTTGCAGAATTTTTAAAGTTTGATTTCTCTATTTAGGTATTAAACATGTAAAAGACCCCTCCAGTTACTTAGCAGGTGTCTTAATCACCAAGGAGATATTTTTATCTAACCTTGAATTTCAAAATATTTAACGAGAATCAAAAAGGGCCTGAAAAGACTGGAGGCCTCAAATATGTAACTGAGTTTTCATTTTATTTTTCTCTTTTTTTAAATTTTTATTTGTAATTTTATTTTTAATTACTGTAAGTATACAGTAGATGCATATCTTTACAGGGTACATGTGATGTTTTCATATAGGTAAACAATGTGAATTAATCAAATCAGAATAACTGGGGTATCCATCACCTCAACACTTAACATTTATTTGTGTTAGAAATATTCCAATTCTACTCTTTTAGTTATTTTAAAGCATATGCTAACATATTGTTGATTATAATCACTTTGTGGTGCTATCAAATAATGTTCATTCTATCTAACTACCTAACTATATTTTTGTACTAATTAACCATCACTACTTTATGCCCCTCCCCCCACCACTACCATTCCCAGCCTCTGGTAACCAGCATTCTACTCTCTGTCTCCAATTTTTAGCTCCCATATATGAGTTAGAACATGTGAGATTTGTCTTTCTGTGCTTGGTTTATTTCACTTAACATAATGTTCTCCAGTTCCATGAATGTTGTTGCAAATGACAGAATTTCCTTCTTTTTTGTGGCTATATAATATTCCATTATGTATATAAACCAAATATTTTTATCCATTCATCTGTTGATGGACAGTTTGGTTGATTACATATTTGGATTATTGTGAATAGTGCTGCAATAACATGAGAGTACAGATATGTTTTAGATATACTTATTTACCCTTTTTTGGATATTTACCTAGCAGTAGGATTGCTGGATCACATGGTAGCTCTATTTTCAGTCTTTTGAAAACTTCCATACCATTTTCCATAGTGGTTGCACTAATTTATGTTTCTACCAAAGGTATATGAATGTTCCATTTCTCCACATCCTCATCAGGATTCGTTATTGCCTGTCTTCTTGATAAAAGCCACATAATCTGGGGTGAGATTATATCTCATTGTAATTTTGGTTTACATTTCTCTGATGACTAATGATACTGAGCAGTTTTTCATATACCTGTTGGCCATTTGTATGTCTTTTTTAGAGAATTGTCTATTTAGATACTTCGTCTATTTTTTAATTAGTTTATTTGATTTTTCCCTATTGAGATGTTGGAGTACCTATATATTCTAATGGTTAATCCCTTGTCAGATGGATACTTTGCAAATATTTTCTCCCATTAGGTGATTTGTCTCTTCACTTTGTTGATTGTTTCCTTTACTATTGGGAAGGTTTTTATCTTGATATGATTTCATTTGTTCAATTTTGTTTTGGTTGCCTGTGTTTGGGGGTATTACTCAAAAAGTTCTTGCCCAGATCAATGTCCTGAAACATTTCCCCAATATTTTTTTTTAGTAGTCTCATATTTCAGGGGTCTTATATTTAAATTTTTAATCCATTTTGATTTTATTTTTGTATATGGGGAGAGATAAGGGTCTGGTTTCATTCATCTTCATATGGATATCCAGTTTCCTAGCACCATTTATTAAAGAGATTGTCCTTTCTCCACTGCATGGTCTTGACAAGTTTGTTGAAGATAAGTTCACTATAGATGTGTGAATTTATTTCTGAGTTCTCTATTCTGTTCCATTGGTCTGTGTGTGAGTACGCTTTTATGTGAGTACGATGATGTTTTGGTTACTATAACTCTGTAGTATAATTTGAAGTAATGTGATTCCTCCCATTTTGTTCTTTTTTCTCATGATATCTTTGGCTATTCTGGGTCTTTTGTGATTCCATAAAAATTTTAGAACTATTTTTTTTCTATTTCTATGAAGAAAGTCATTGGTATTTTGATGAGAATTACATTGAATGTGTAGAATGGTTTGGGTGGTGTGGGCATTTTAACAATATTGATTTTTCCAATCCATGAGCATGTAATATCTTTCCATTTGTTGTGTCACCACCAATTTATTTCATCAGTGCTTTATAGTTTTCATTATAGAGATCGTTCACTTATTTGGTTAAGTTTATTCCTAGGTATTTCATTTTATTCCTAGCTATTGTAAATGAGATTACATTCTCCGTTTCTTGTTCAGATTTTTTACTGTTGGCATACAGAAATGCTACTGTTTTTTGCATGTTGATTTGTTATTCTGCAACTTTATTGATTTTTTTTAATCAGTTCTAATAGTTTGTGGGTAGAGTGTTTAGTTTTCTCTAGATATAAGATCATACTATCTGCAGATAAGGATAATTTGACCTCTTCCTTTCCAATTTGGATGCCCTTTATTTCTCTAATCTGATTGCTCTAGCCAGAACTTCCAGTACTAAGTTAAATAACAATGGTGAAGGTTATATCCATGTTTTTTTCCAGATCTTAGAGGAATGGCTTTCAGTTATTTCTCATTCAGTATGATATCAGCTGTGTGTCTGTCACATATAGCTTTTGTCATGTTGAGGTAAGTTCTTTCTATACCCAGTTTTTGATGCTTTTTATCACGAAGAATGTTGAATTTTATCGAATGCTTTTTCAGCATCACTTGAAATGATCATATGGTTTTTGCCCTTTGTTCCATTGGTATGATCTATCACATTAATTTGTTTGCAATCATACTTGCGTGCTTGGGAAGAATTCTACTCGATCATGATGAATAATCTTTTTAATGTGCTGTTAAATTTGGTTTGCTAATATTTGTTGAGAATTTTTTGTCTCTCATTCAAGTACTAACCAGGACTTACCCTGCTTAGTTTCCTAAGATCAGACAAGATTGGACACATTCAGGGTGGTATGACCATAGATGAGAATTTTTTGTTTATGGCAATGTCACCCTGAACATGTCAAATCTGGTCTGGTCTCAGAAGCTAAGCAGGTTCAGGCTTGGTTAATACTTGGATGGGGGAATTTTTGCATCTATGTTCATCAGAGATATTGGCATATAGTTTTCTTTATTTGTTTTGTCTTTGGTTTTGATATCAGGGTGACACAGGTCTTGTAGAATGAGTTTATGATTATGCCCTCCTCCTAGATGTTTTGAAAAAGTTTAAGTAGGTTGGATATTAGTTCTTTGAATGCTTGGTAGAATTCAACAGTGAAGCCATCGGGTCCTGGGCTTTTCTTTGATGGGAAACATTTTACTGCTGCTTCTGTTTCATCACTCGTTATTGATTTATTGAGGTTATGGATTTCTTACTAGTTCAATCCTGGTATGTTGTATATGTCTAAGAATGTATCCATTTCTTCTAGATTTTCCACTTTATTGGAATATAGTCCTCATAGCATTCTCTAATGATCCTTTGTATTTCTGCAGTACAGTTGTAATGTCTCCTTTTTCATCTCTGATTTTATTTATTTCGGTCTTCTCTCTTTTTTTCTTAGTCTAGCTAAAGGTGCTTATTTTGTTTATCTTTTAAAAAAAAACACAAATTTTTATTTCCTTAACTTTTGTAGTTTTTTATTTGTTTTCATTTTATTTATTTCTGCTTTGATCTTTAGTATTTCTTTTCTTCTACCCATTTGTGAGTTTTTTTTTTCTTTTGTTTTTCTAATTCTTTGAGATGTACTATTAGGTTGTTTATTTGAAGCTTCTCTGCTTTTTTGAAGTAGACACTTATTACTATAAACTTTCCTCTTATTACAGCTTTCACTATATTCCCTATGTTTTGATATGATGTTTTTCCATTTTCATTTGTTTTAAGAATTTTTAAAATTTCTTTTGTAATCTCTTCATTGATCCACTGATCATTCAGGAGCATATTGTTTAATTTCTGTGTGTTTGCATAATTTCTAATGTTCTTCATGTAATTGATTTCTAATTTTATTCCACTGTGGTCAGAGAAAATAACTGGCATAATTTCAATTTTTCAAAAATTTTTAAGATGAATTTTGTGGACTAACATTTGGTCTATCCTTGAGAATGATCCATGAACTCAGGAGAAATATGTTCATTTTGCAGCTGTTGGATGAAATGTTGTGTAAATATTTATTAGGTGTATTTGGTATATAGTACAGACTGAGTCCAATGTTTCCTTGTTGATATTCTGTCTGGATGATCTTTACAATCCTGAAAGTGGAATGGTGAGGTCTCCACTGATTATTTTTTGGGATCTATCTCTCTCTTAGGCTTTGACAATATTTGCTGTATATATCTTGGAGCTCCAGTGTTGGGTGCACATATTCTTAGAATTATTATATCTTTTTACTGATTGATCCCTTTACCACTATATAATGCCATTCTTTGTCTCTTTTTACAGTTTTTTTTTATTGAAATCTATTTTACCTGATAGCAGTATAGCTATTCCTGCTCTTTTTTGGTTTCCATTTGCATGGAATATCTTTTTTCATCCTTTTATATTCAGTTTATGTGTGTCTTTATAGATGAAGTCAGTTTTTTGCAGACAACGTGCAGTTGGCTCTTGTTTTTTAAATCCATTTGACCACTCTATGTCTTTTGATTGTAGAGCTTAATCCATTCATATTCAATGTTATTACTGATAAGTAAGGACTTACTACTGTCACTGTCGTGCTGTCATTTGATTTCTGGTTATCTTGTGACCCTGTCTTCCTTTGTTACTTCCTTCTTGTCCTTCTTTGTTTAAAGTGATTTTGTGTGATATTGTATTTTAATTTCTTGCTTTTTTATTTTTTGTGTATAAGTTTATAAGTTTTATAAGTTTATAAGTTTTTAAATTTGAGGTTACCATGAGACTTGCAAAAAACATTTTATAATCTATTATTTTAAGGTTATGACAACTCTGCTTACAAACAAGCAAAGAGAAATCTAATGGAAATTCTATCCTTTAACTCCATTTCTCCCTTATTAACTTTTTGTTGTTTTCATCCATAACTTTTCATACTATCTATCTCTCAAAAAGTCGTTGTTGTTATTTTTGACAGGTTTGTCTTTTAGTCTTTCTAGTCAAAGTGTAAGTGGCTTATACACTGTAATTATAGCAATAGAGTATTTTGTATTTGCGTCCAAACCATAACCAGTGAGTTGTATACCTTCAGATGGCTTCTTATTGTTTATTAATGTCCTTGTCTTTTAGATTGAAGAACTCCTTTTAGCATTCCTTGTAGAGGAGATCTGGAGATTACGAAATTCCTCAGCTTTTGTTTGTCTGGAAAAGTATTTAATTTTCCTTTGTGTTTGAGGGATATCTTAACAGTATAAAATATTCTGGGGTTAAGATCTTTTTCTTTCAGAAGTTTGAATATGTCATGCTGTTCTCTTCTGGCCTGTAAGTTTTCCACTGAAAAGACTGTTACGAGATATATTGGAGCTCCTTTATATGCCATTTTTTTTTTTTTTTTTTTTTTTAGTTTTCTGTTGCTTCTCTTAGGACCATTTCTTTATCTGTGATCTTTGCGAGCTTGATTATGCCTTGAGGTAGACTTCTTTTGAGCTAAATCTGTATGGTGTTCTATGACAGTCTTATATCTGAATATTGATATATTTCTCTATAATTGGAATATTCTGTTATTATTTCTTTGAGTAAACTTTTTACCCCAGTCTCTCTCTCTGCCTTTTCTCTATGGCCAATAACTCTTACATTTGCTATTCTGAGGCTATTTTTTAGCTCTCGTAGGTGTGATTCATTCTTATTTATTCTTTCTTCTTTTTTCTCTTCTAACTGTAATTTCAAACAGCCTGTCTTCAAGCTCACTAATTCTTTCTTCTGCTTGATCAGTTCTGCTGTTGAGAGACTCTGATACATTTCTCAGCTTGTCAATTAATTTCTTAAGTTTTAGAATTTCTTCTTTATCTGTTTTTATTAACATTATTTCAGTATCTTTGTTCATTTCTCTGTGACAGGCTTCTGAATTCTTTCTCTATGTTGTATTGAAATTAGCTGAGTTTCTTCAGGAGGGCTATTTTGAATTATTTGTCAAAAAGGTCACCTATCTCCATCATACCAGGATTAGTCACCGGTGCCTTATTTAGTTCATTTGATGAAGTCATGTTTTCCTGGATGTTCTTCCTGCTGTGTATGTTTGCTTATGTCTGGACATTAAAGAGTTAGGTGCTTATTTTAATTTTCACAGTCTGGACTTGTTTGAGCCCAACCCTCTTGAGAAGGCTTTCCAGATATTCAAGGGGAATTGAGTGTTATGATCTAACTCTTTGGTCACTGCAGCCATATTAGCACTGGTGGTACCCTAAGCCCAGTAACACTTTGACTGTTGCAGACTGCTGGTGGTACCTCCTTGGGGGACTTAGGTAAGATTCAGCAGAATTCCCTGGATTACCAGGCAATGTCTCTTACTTGCTTCCCTCATTCTCTGTGCTGGGCTGCTGGAGTTAGGGGAGGAGTGATGTGCACACTCCCTCTTGGTCACCAGAGCCTGGTCACACCTGAAGTCAGCCCAGTCTCACCCAAAGTCAATGGGGACTGTTTCCTGGCTACCTCTTATGTTTATTCAGAACCTGAGGGCTTTTTAGTGAACAGGTGTTAAATCATGCCAGGACTGGATCATTTCAGGGCAGCATGTTTCCTTCTTGCCCAGGCTGGGTCCAAAAATGCCATCCAGGAACTAAGGCCTGGACTCAGGGGCCTCAGGTATCTTCTTGGTACTTAATTTTATTGGGGCTGAGCTAGTACCCAAGTTGCAAAACAGAGTCCTCTGGGATCTTCCCTTTCCTTTGTCCAAGTGGAGTAAGATGCTTCCTGAGCTGTACTGCCTGCAGTTGGGGGAGGGAGAGAGAGAAAAAAAAAAAAAGAAAGAGAGAGAGAGGGAAGGAAGGAAGGAAGGATGGAAGGAAGGAAATACTTTTGTATTGTTGCATGAAATTTAGTAATAAAGATCTTTATGAGAATTAAGTGAATTATTCAGTTTTACTTAAAAATGACAGAACTGTAATGATTTGGAACTATAGGATATTTAGAGACATTGGTGGATATACATGATCCTTAAAATTATTTAGGATAAAAATCTGTTTATAAGGATTCATTTCAAATCACCAAGAGGAGATGTGCAAGATGGATGAATAGAAGCCTCCAGTGATCCTCCCTCCACACAAACACAAAATTCAACAACTATCTACGCAAGCAAGCACCTTCAGAGAACTAAAGATCAGGTGAGCAATCATACTACCTGGTTTTTACATTATATCAAGGAACAAGGCACTGAAGAGGTTAGAAAAGACATCTGGCATTGCCTATGTTGCCCCTCCTCCATACCCCCAATTCCCCCCTACCCAGAACACTGAGTGGAGAGAGAATCTGTCTCCCTGGGGGAGGGAAAGTGAAGTGATTGTGGGGCTTTACATTGAAACTCAGGGCTGCTCTGGCACAGGGGAACACAGCACAAGGCAGAATTCTGCCAGTGCCTAAGGAAGGAGCATTTTGACCAGCCTAACCAGAGAGAAATCCTATGCTCTGGAACTGGAGTTCTGGGTAGCCCCACCACCAGTTGTCAAAAAGCAGCCTGGGAACTTGACCAGATTTTCTAAGGCAATCTTCTTTCCTTCTTTCCTTCCTTCCTTCCTTCCTCCCTCTTTCCCTCCTCTCTTCCTTTCTTTCTTTTCTTTCTCTTTCTCTTTCTTTCCCCTATAACCAACTCAATACAATTCCTATGCAATTCTATTCAGGCGGGGATTTTGAGAACATGGAAATCTAGGTTTTTTGAAACATAAGGTGTTTGTGTAGTGATTTGAGAAAAATATACAAAACTGAGGTTTAGAGCCAGAGAATGTTTTGAGAGTCAGGGAATTTGTATGCATACATTAAGAATATGGTCATCTGTTTTTTAAAAGGCAAGCAAACAACACCACTGGTATCTAAAGGGCTTATTGTTATTATTATTATTATTATTATTATCTGCATACTATAAATAAAGGAATAGAAGTTGCTGGCATTGAATCAATCACCTAAAATGTTATTTAAGAACCTGAATATTAATATATTCCCTTTCTGCTATCCTTAGGTATGTTGGCTTCATCTTCATGCTGTTGCCTCATGGATTTAAGATAGCTGCTATAATTCTACACATTATGTTCCTACAAATCAAGCAGAACTGTGGATCGGTAACATCATCTACAGAACTCTCTTTTTATCAGGAAATTTAAAACTTTCCCACAAAATCCCAGCAGACTTATGATCACATATAAATAACCAATAACTCTGTCAGAGAGCTATTGATACTGAAATGCTTGCTCTCAAATGAATATATATTAAGGTACATAATCACCTCAAATATAATTTGTGGCCTATTTTCAGTTAAAGGCTTTTGTGTGAGATGAAGTTTGTGTAGGCAAATAGCATTGATTGTCAGGGGACTCAAGGAAGTATTTGAGCAGGTGAAAATCAGATCTAGATTTGAGAGGAAGGAATATTAATCAGATAGTGGGACAACTGCTTTTGCTTTGATTCATTTTGATGGCAATCATGACTTGCTGAGAAAATGGTCATGGAAATGAAAATTAGGGTAAGGAGGAAGTAATGTTGCTGAAGTTAAATTAATACTGGTTAATAGTTTAAATAATGTGAGAGAATAAAGAGGAAATGTCAAAAAATACCTCTAAAGTTTGAGATTTATTGATTTGGAGACTTATTTATTCAATATTAAGCCATTGTGGGAAATAATACAGAGGTTCTTTAAAAAATTAAAAATAAAACTTCTATATGATGCAGCAATCCTGATACTGCATATATAACCAAAGTAAATAAAATCAGTATACAAAATAGAAGTCTACACTTCCATGGAAGCATTATTGACAATAACCAAGATGAGGAAACAACCTAAGTGTCCATGAAAGAGTAAACGGATATTAAAAATGTGGTATATATGCACTCTGGAATACTATTTAGCTCTTTAAAAAGAGAAGGCTGTCCTGTCATTCGCAACAGCAACCTGGATGGTCTAAAAGGACATTAAAGTTGAGTGAAATGAGTCAGGCTCAGAAAGACAAATGTAATCTCACTTATGTGTGGAATGTAAAAAAACCTCAAACTCATAAATGTAAGCTAGTAAACTAGTGGTTACCAGAGGCTGGGAGGTGGGAGAATTGGGGAGCTGTTGGTCAAAGGATATAAAATTTTATTCGGATAAGAGAAATAAGTTTTGGTAATCTGTTGTGCAACATGGTGACTATAGTTAATAACACTGTATTGTATTTTTAAAATCTCTCAGTAGATTTTAAGTGTTCTCACCATAAAAACGATAAGTATGTGAGGTAATTCATATGTTTATTAGCTGAATTGAGCCATTCTACAATGTATACATGTTACAAAACATGTTTTAACTGATGATAAATATATGCAAGTTTAATTTGTCAATAAAAAATAAAATATATAATAAAGTGAGAAGGTTAAAAAGGAAGATCTTATACTATGATAACTGTGAAGTTCAGCAGATGGAATCATGAAGAGATTTATCATTTGCCTGATGTACCTAAAAAACAAAATAGGAAGAGCTTTATGGGAAATGGTAATTGTGAAGGATGAAAACTTAGCTGATGAGAGTATCCCAGTTAATATACAGTCCTCCTGAAATGTAGAACACAATACTGAGACTACAGGAATAGGCTAGCTATCTACCAGCTGACACCAAATAATAAAAGAAAATGTGGCAATAGATTAAGTCCACTAATGAAAAAATACAGAAGAAAATGTAAGAATTTAGGGAAAAAAGAATATTTGACATTCTAGTTTGTAGAAGTCAGGAAAAGAAGAGAAGAAGCAAGAAGAAGAAACAGAAACAGGGAATATAGATTGTTTATGCATTATTAAATAAAGATTTATCACATACCTGCTCTGTGCCTAGCATCATGCTAGGGGTTGTACATGTCACCAAATAAAACACAGTGTCCATCTTCAAGTAAGTTGCCACTTACTGGAGAAAGCTAACAATTAAATGAGCAATTAGAATACAGAGATACAGTCCATAATTACAAACATATGGTGCTGTGGGTGTCCCTGAAAGGAATTCTCATCCAGATATAGAGTTATTGAATATGAAAACATCATTGACTTGAAGAGATGATATCTGAGTTTTTGAAAAAGACACGATCAAGCCTATGGGTTTCAAGAGTAATGCTTTCAAGGTTTCAAGAGTAATCCTAAGAAGCATGTGTAAGTTGACGGAGAAGTCAGGAAAATGAGGAGCTAATAATACGCTTGCAACTGTATATGAACCTCGGAGCTCAGTGATCTTCCTCAAAAAGCACTTAAAATTTGGCACTGGGGGAGGGAGAGTAGAATGTGGGAATTATTAATATTAAAGAATGTGGATAGCAGGGACATTGAGACAGCAAATGCAAAGTATTCTTTTGAGAAGCTCATTATCAAAGAGAGAAAAAAGATAAAGATGTAAATAAACATGAACATTGAAGCTAAGAATAGTTTATATTTTTAGGTGCAAGTGGATGTAGCTTTGGCTATTTAAAATATTTCTCTCATATATATACCTATATTGCCAATCCCTAGTGCTATGGTTTGAATGTGTCTCCCCAAAGTTCATGTTGCATTCTCATTGCAACAGTCATGGTTGGTGGGGCCTAATAGAGGTAATTGTGTCATGAGGCCTTCATGAAAAAATTTCATGTCATTATTGTGGGAGCAGGTAGTGTGAAAGAGGGTTATTGTAAAGCGAATCAGGCCTCCAATGCCTTTCTCTGGATCACATGCTTGCTTGGCATGTGATGTCTTCACC
>CAUYSK010039616.1:0-24416 GCA_963575035.1 Avahi laniger | reverse complement strand
TCTGATCTGCAAACACTCTCTTATGATCTCAACCACATTCATAGTTCAATGGCTTCTAAATATGCATCTTTAGTCAGTTTCATGTACTTAACTGTAGCAAAGACTTCTTACTGTCCACCAAAACCCATTATGTTCTTTTTTTATAGCAATAGAATTTCAGCTCTGACCACTTTCATTTCTCTTCAAAGGAATGTGAACAAATGTGATTTGTGTTACTTCCAGCTCTGAGACTTAAGATGTCCAGATATCTTTTCTACATATTTTATTTTCTTTTCTGTTTGCAACAACTAGAACCTATGAAACCCTCAAGCACGTAGGTGATGACAGGGCTTTAAGGAGCGGAAGAGCAACCTAGAAACGTGGATTACAGAATAAGAAGCAGAGCTCTCCACCAAGATGGCACAACGACCTTGGACTGATGTATGAGAGACCTTTATTTAAAGATCCATCTTTTATAAATCAGTGAATTATTCTTGGTTGTCTTTTTTACAGCCACATAGCCTATGTTAACTAATACACACACACACACACACACACACACACACACAGACACACACGTGTGCACGTGCACAAATTTACCAACTCTCTTAATGAAATCAATCTGTATCCAAGTACCAATGTTAGAAACCTTGGGGTTGATCTAGACTCCACCTTCCCTCTTAACTCTCCAAATCTAACAGATCACTAAATTATGTTATTTATACTTCACTCATCTATCTCGTTCTCTAAAACCCAAAGCTAGAACCTCATGTCAGGTTCTCAGTTTATCTCTCCTGATGTGAGTTCATAGCCTTTGTTTTAATTGCCCCCTCTGCATGGAATGTCTTTGCTTTCACATTTTACTCATCTTTCAGGACTCAATTTACTTACCCTCTTCTTCAATGAGGAGCCCCAGCAATGTACAAATGCACTACCCCTGTGATTCACTAGCTCCCAGTGGCTATTTATTGCTTAACACTTGCCCTAAAACAATGAAATTATTTGCAAATATGAATAAGTTTTCCATGAACACCTTAAGGTAGAGATTGCATCTGTTGATAGAATGACT
Source organism: Avahi laniger (assembly GCA_963575035.1). Taxonomy (NCBI): domain Eukaryota; kingdom Metazoa; phylum Chordata; class Mammalia; order Primates; family Indriidae; genus Avahi; species Avahi laniger. The sequence continues at coordinate 23,368 of CAUYSK010039616.1, read as the reverse complement.
ACACTCCACTGTGGAGATGTATAAAAAACATGTTGCATCTGTACTCCCTTACAATAACAGCCTTATTGGTGGCCTGATACTGAGCTCCCTATGGGAATATGCAGGAAGTTCAGCATACATGAGAGCATACAGAGAGTGCTACTTCTGTCTGTGTCTTACCTAAATCTCTCCCTTAGCCACTACTAACCAGCTATCTACAAAATAGCTTGAAATCTTTCCAACCTTCCAAAAAAGCAAAGAATAATCCCTTCCTATCCGGTACTGCCCAAATTTTATCTAGGGCATTTAACCATATCCTTAGGGTTTTAGTCCAGGGGAAAGTCACACTGTTTTCTGACTTTCTTTTCTGTTCGGATGGAACTCTCCTTGTATTCTCTCTACATTATGGCTTTAAATTAACTCTAAGATCTAGAATCACACCCAGCTTGCCTCTTCGTATGTAAAGACAAACTGTGTAAAGAAAATTGGAAATTTACAATTCCCTCTCTCACAGCAAATACTGATTTTCAATATTATTATTCTGCTACAGATTCAAAAACCCTAATTTGTATGTTCAAAGCTGATTCCTTTGTATTACTACCCTAGTGCTAGTTTTCCTAGAGGAAAATACATGTCTCTGACAGAAGAGCAGGTCTCTTAACAGAGAAATGTATACAAAAACATCTTTCTTAGATCCATTGCTGAGAGACAGATTCTGAGGTAGAGATTTATAAAAGTTTAGTGGGGAGTGGTCTGAGCCACAACACCTGAGAGGGGACCAAGGGAGCAGAGGGAGAAGTTGAACTTCTGCATAGCTGCAATTAAGTCTTCAGTCACTCCCATGGGATGCTCTGGAGCTAGGAATTAGAAAAATAATGCAAATGGCTTCAGGTCTTCATAAGCCAAGTGTGGTAGATTTTCTTTTCCAAGATGGTCCTAACAATATTTCCCATTCTACACACTCTTTTGCAATGTGCCTATTCCACTGAGCCATTAAGAAGCAAGGTCTGGTTTTCCTATCCCTGCATCTGGCTGGGTGTCCTAGAGCAGAAGTGATACTATATGACATCTGAGGCTGGACTTTAAGAGATCTATATCTTCTGACTTTGCTGCTGAGAACAGTTCCCCTTGGAAGTCAGCCACTATATATGAAATTATGCTACCATGAAGCCACCATCCTGTGAAGAAGCCCAAGCTAGACATATGAGGAGAAACAGGACACAAAGAGGAGCATAAAAATACAATGTGCAAATATGTAAATAAAGCCTTCTTGGACTTTCTAGCCAACCCAGCAATCAACTAAGTTCAGCTGAGTAAGTGACCTGGCCAATGCTACCACCAAGTCCTGTTTGAATTCTTGACCCACAGAATCATGAGAAAATAAAATGGTTATTGTTTTAAGTCACTAAGTTTTGGCATAGTTCATTACACTGTAACAGAAATGGATGAAGAACCCAGTGCCGTTTTTTCTCTTTTTTTGGTAGATCTCTAGGGCATGTCCCAGCTGACATCTAGATTACATTGCCTTATCCAGCCACCCATGCTAGAGACTTTCCAATAATTTAAATGTTCTGCACATAGAAAACAGTCAGGTTGGATTCCTTTTGTGACAGTTAAAAGGTGTCATCTCCCACTTCATTCACCCTCAGTCTTACTCCCATGACTACTTGGTCTAAAACTCTGAAGCTAAACACCACAAAAGTTTCAGCAGAAACCATGACTTTTAAATCAGAACAATTTCCTTTCCTTGAGGGGAATTGTCTGAGTACTAAAGCCAGTCCCCTGGGAAAACACTGATGGAAAAGATAATTACAGAATCCTAAAGCATTAGGCTTCCTGTCCTGATTACAACAAAGAGACTCATGGGCTTTCCATGAGACAACCACTCCTGGAAATGGCCTGTAATTGGGATAAAAGGCAAGAGGAAAATGAAATTCAAATCAATTCCCCTGGGTTCTCCCTGTTTACCCTTCTTCAAATTCGTCACATGACCAGATGAAGTAAGACTTTGGTGTGCTATTCTAGGATTCACTGCTTCCTTGCCAAAGTATGTAAGTTTTAAAGCCCTGACCTAGCATGCAGAGATGACAGAAAATTCTCATACTGTGCTTCTGGTCAGGTGGAATCATCCTGTGTCGATAGTAAGTAACGCAGCTCCCGGGGGCTCAACTGACTTGTCTGATTTTGCAAGGTCATCACCATTGATCATGGTGAAGCGTTTTCATGGAAACCATGGTGGTTATCAAATTGTCTTAGTCTATTTGTGCTGCTATAACAAAATACTTGAGACTGGGTAATTTATAAGAACAGAAATTTATTTTTTATAGTTCTGGAGGCTTGGAAGTCCAAAATCAAGATGCCTGCAGAGGTAGGGTCTTCCTCCTCGTCCTCGTGTGGCAGAAGAGTGATGGGGCAAACAGGATGAATGCTGTGTCCACATGGTGGATGGCACAAGGGCAAAAAAGGCCCCAGCTAGTTCCCTCCAGCCCATTTATAAGATCACTAATCCCATTCACCTGGGCTCTGCTCTCATGACTTAATCACCCCCTAAAAAAGGCTCTCTTTGTACTATCACATTGGCAATTAAATTTAACATAAGAATTTTGAAGGACACATTCAGACCATAGCACAAATTATAATTATGGAAAATAATAGACAACAACATGTCATGTGGTCATATTTATCTAACAGCCTCGTTTTACTAAAATTGTTGAACTGTGGTCCTTTTTAATCTACAAAAACAGCAACTTCAAATGCTTTGACCTAATATAAATAATAAAACTAAAGTCTATAACAAATCGAGTGACTTCCCCAAGGTTATCCAACTAGTTGGATAGTGACAGGGATGTTACTAGAATCCAGTTTTCACTTGCCAATCCCTATGATGATTTCTTTTTAGACAGCTTCCTCTTGCCATTAATTGACATTTTAATGAGGTTAGGTGGAAAGAGCACAGGATTTGGAGATTTTCGTAAGTTCAGGATACAGTACTCCAAGTCATCTAAGATACATGAGCCGTTGGTTTCTTACCTGTATAACGAGAATAATTAACCTGGAATCATAAGGAGGCTGTGTGTAAAGTATCTAGTTCACAGTATGTGCTAAATAAATATGGATTATTATTACAAAAATAAAGAAGCTCTTTCCTATTTTGCTAACAATGTAATAGCCAATTTTTAATCAAATGTTTTTGGAGTAATAGATAAGAAACTCCAAAAATTCTCACCTTTCCTTACTTCTCCCTACCTTCCAATCTGAACACACACCCACATGCACCAAAACGTATCCCTTCCCTTGGAAAACTCATGAAGCAACTCTACTGTCACTCTCTGATACAGATATGATTATTCCTGTGTGTAAAGGTGGGATGGGCTATCACATACATAGTGTTCTCTGACCTCCCAAAAGGAAATCCCCAAAAGACCCCACTTCACATGCTCTGCCTTCCTTGTTTGGTAACTTTTGGGGATGCAAAGCATTATATATTAAGAAGACTTGTCACTTATTTAAACATCCTTGACTGGTAAGGGTTTTGCTTTTGTCTCTTGATTTAGTTTAGTTTATTGGATCAGCCAGCTATCATCCCACTCAGAAAATGGATTCAACTCTACTGGAGTCTTGAAGGGAAAGTGGGAGATCTATATTCAATTAATGACTAGGTGATAAGTGGCATCAGTCATGAAGTTCAAATAATGGAGAAATTAATTACAAGTATATCAAGGAAGATTTCATGAAATAAAAAAGTATGTGAACAAAGCCTTAAAAGCTAGCACCTGGACATGCTCTCTTTATAAAACAATGTAAAATCTAATAAGACTCCAGAGGTTCACGGGGAAATTCTTCTCAGGTAAGATTCCTGATTTGCAAGTAACAAGAAAGAACTCTGGTTACTTACACAAAAACGGAATGTATTAAAGGGATAACAAGTAACTTAGGGAATGGGCAAGAGGCTGGAGAACCCAGTTTGGATGCAGTGGAGGAATTAGGAAGATATAAGAGCAGCTCTGGCTATGTAGACAGCATTTTATTTTCTATCTGTGTATCTTCTTGTATGCCTACAGATAAAGGAACCAATTGAACTAGTTTGGGTCAAGAAAATAAAGCTACTGATTTGCAGCCCCACCAGAACTGTTGAGGGTAGATAATCCTCTCAAAAGGAAATCAGGTTGCTCTCAGGAAGAAGAATGGACATTGAACAGTCATATGAACCAGTAAGTGTCCACTCTAGAGTGGAACACAGGACAGGTTGGTTGAATAGGAAGGGAGAGAAACAAATTTGCGGGAGGCTTTCTTTGTGCTAGCTACTGTGCTACTTTGTGCCATTTAATTCTCACAACAACCCTGTAAATCAATTATTTCCTCCATTTCTAAATGAGAAAACTAAAGCCGGGTTAAGGAAATTGCTCAAGATCATATGGCCAATAAGCATCTGGACTGGGACTTGAATGCGGTTCTGCAGGCTCTGAATTCATGCTCTTATGGACTGGAAGACAAGGCAAGGCCAGCAGAGCTAGCAGCCCTAGGAGGAGCAGGCGAGCTTAGACGTCATACCAGGAGGTCTGGCAGCGTTAATGGGTCCCGCAAAAGGAGAATAAGTGAGAATAACAGTCAAAGGGGCAATGGGACAGGTCCCCAGACAGACTGGCTGCCTCACGGTTGTGCTCTTTTCAGGGGAATCATAGAGCTATAGACAATTGTCACTGGGCCAGAGATCAGACTTTGTTTTGCTTTTAAAAATGAGTAAATAATAAAAACAAACAAAAGTGCAGCTGACCTCTAGCTTGGCAGAATAAGAGAAGAGGCAAGTGGCAGAAATAAAGGCGGAGAGGGGGCATGGAGCACCAACAAAGCAGAGTGTCTGGGTTGGCCCAGTGTCTGAGTGTTAATTTTATGGATGGACAGTTAACTTCTTTTTCCAATAAGTTGGCACTGAAAAATGTTTATTGAGCACTTGCTATAGAGATCACAGTGACAGAAAAAGAGGCTTCTGTAAATTGAGGTCTGTGAAACAGGCAGAGAATGAAATAGGCCTGGTAAGCCATGGGAAGAAGACTCACTGTAATTAATTCTAAGGACAACTGGAAGCTACTGAAGGATTGCGAACAGGGGAGTGACATGGTCCCATTTACACATCATCAAAAATTATTTTGGCTGCTGGGTAGCAAAAGACTGAATGAGGAAGAATGGTAACAAGATTTCCACTTATTTCTATTTAGTTACTTCCTGAGTGAAAGAGAAAGGCTTCCTTAATTGAACTCACTCCCTATGACATTAGCTTTTGCTGGTGTTCAGGGCAGAATTGAGCAATAGGCTTTCTGGCCCTAGTGCCTGTTATGATTTGAATGTTTGTCCCTCTAAATCTCCTGTTGAAATTTGGCCCTCGGTGTTGGAGGTGAGGCCTAATGAGAAGTGTTTGGATTATGAAGGCAGATTCCTCATGAATAGATTAACGCCCTCCCTGGGAGGAGGTGAGTGAGTTCTCATTCTATTAGTTCCCAAGACACCTGCCCTTCTCTCTCTTGCTTTGTCTCTCACCATGTGATTTCTGCACACATCAGCTCCCTCTTGCCTTCCACCAAGAGTGGAATCAGCCTGAGACCCAGATGCCCAATCTCGAGCTTTCCGGCGATCAGAATTGTGAGCCAAATAAAACTTTTTTCTTTATACATTACCCAGCCTCAGGCATTCCTTTATAGCAATACAAAACAGACTAAGACAGTGCCCCTCCCTCCATTAATTCCCTCCTTACCTCCTCTGTCCTCACATCTGTAAATCGGGGGGCCTTCACCTCCTTTTTTTCTTTTTGCCTCCCACTGAGTCTCTGACTGGGGAGGGACTGCTAAACCAGTTCAACAACCGACAACATTGCAAAGAGCGATCCTTCTCCTATAGGAAGGATACCCACATTTTAAGAGGTGTAATTCATTGAACCAAGAAGAGCTTTAATGGTGAATTTTCAGTCTTCAATAACTGAATGGGGCTGTCAAGATATTTGGGGTTGAGGAATTTGAACACCACTCAAATTCATCACCAAGTATGAAACCGCTATACCCACATATGGGCTGCAAATGAAAAGTTACTTTTGATAGTAAAAAGCACATCTTCATGTAATAGCCAAAACCAATGCTCCTGAAAGCACACAGACCAGTTCACTATGCACAGAGTGCACAACAGAGAGCAAGCCACCGGCCTCCCTCCCTTGTAGGAACTCAATTCGGTGCCGAAAACTGAATTTGGCGTCGACCTCAAACTCTCCACTGAGGCACCAAATGTCTATGTTAGTTATAAGCATCCCATTCACGACCTTAACCTTTATGATTCGGGGTGCAATGGATTTGGGTGAGGTTGGCCCTTTTAAGCAATTGATTACAACAGGGAATAATGGAAGCCGCAAGCCAAGGGCGGGCGCTTTCAATCTCTTCTAGTCTGACAATAAAATCACCTGAAAGCTTTTAAAAGGTTTCATTTTTCAGACCACACCCCAGACCAATTAAATCAGAATCGCTTGGGTAAGAACCAGACATAGGTAGTTTTGTTAATTGCCCAGATTATTCCAACATACGGCCAAGACTGAAAACAGCTGCCCTAAGATTTTGTGGCCACAACAATTAAATTCATCTAATCAGTTTTCCTCTAACTCCTTCACAAGACAGGTTGTTCACCTGGAAAGTTTGGCTCACCTATGATAAGTCATTTGTATTGTCTTGAATACAGTTTTCTTACGGCAGTAATTACCAATAATTAAAAGGTAGCTAGCTACACAATCAAAGATAGATACACAATCAAATGTATCTAATGTTTACTGTTACTATTTAAACATGTATTTCTCTTTTCTAAAATCAGCTGGTAGATAGTCTAACAACTGATGACAGAAAATAATGAGTCCTTATTCAATGCTTCTAAGTTAAGGGAGTGCGGGTAAGGCGTCTTCACATGTGAGATGCTGGCGTCATCTACCGGCAAAACGTGATATTGCAGCTGAGTTCTCAGTCTGAGGAGAACCTAGGAGAGTGAGACTTCTCCGCCCAGAAGGGGCTTGTGGTTTGCTTGAGGGGAGGCATGATTTTTCCAGGCCCAATACATGGATTCAGCTACCCTCCAAGGAGTTCTGGTTCTGTTACGTAGAGACTAGTACTAGTGACCAAAATCCGATGCTGCGTCTGAATATGAAAGTTAGTGATAAATCAAATTGTGATTTGAAACAGAAAATATATATATATTTATGGAGAATAAGAACATAGAAAAAATATCTATGGAAAAAAATTTCAAAACATTCTGTGGATTAAACTAAAATTCTAAAAAGTTATAGATACAGAATATTACGAGCCCTTCTTGACTTATTTATTTTTATTTTTATTGAATTATTCTTGTGGGTATTATTAATCAGCTTGTCTGGAGGGACACTGTAACAAACATTCAGATTTGCCTTCTCAATATCCATTAGCCCCTTCTTCCTTACTAACAGAATCCCAATTTTGTTCCAAGCTAAATTATCCCAAGCTTCCAAATTCAATGCCTAGCATGGGGGTTTCTTCAGTTAGAGGCCTCCATGTAATTCACTTCTTACAAATGGGATGTACGTAACAGTCTGCTAGGAATTTCTGGGAAAAAATTTTTCATCCTGATGAACATGCAACCCTTCTTCATCCTTTCTGCCAGCAAGGTTAGCAGATGTGAAACAGGCATCTTGCATCCCACAGCCATTAGAACAGAAGCCACATGCTAAAGACGGCAGGGTAGGGAGGCAGAGCCTGGGATAGCGGTGACTTCATGGAGCTACTGCATTCTGATATATACGTACATATACATGACAATTGTTACATCACAGCTCATTTCAGGTTAAATAAGGGACGGGAACCCATGGCCTCAAAGCCACATGTGGCCCTCCAGATGCCCAAATGTGGCCCCTCAACTGAATTCAAACTTCACAGAACTAATCCCTTTATTAAAAGGGTTTGTTGTATAAAATTTGGATTCAGTCAAAAAGCCACACTCAAGGATCTAGAAGGCCACATATGGCCCCAAGGCTGCAGGTAAATATTAGTCTATTTTTCCCCTGACTTTCCTCCAACATGCACTGGACTCTTCCTATTAAGTCTCCATTCCTGATAATGCCAGTCATAAATATGGCCCAATATTTTCATCTAATGTTGATTTATTTCTAAGAACTTTCCTGCTTCATTGGTGAGCTAAACCAAAAATATACAATCAAATATTTATAGGAATATGATTCCTCGTTGATTGGAAATTGAAAATAAATACAGTCGTATATCCCTTAACGATGGGGATACTTTCTGAGAAATGCTTCCTTAGCGGATTTAGTCATTGTGTCAACATCACAGAGCGCACTGACACGAACACAGGTGGTACATGCTACTACACAGCTGGCTAGATGAGTAGCCCACTGCTCCTTGGTTAAAAGCCTGTACGGCATGATGCTGTATGGAACACTGTAGACCATTATAACACGATGGTATTTGTGTATCTAGAAATAGAAAACATACAGTAAAAATATGGTATAAAAGATAAAAAGTAGTGCACCTGTATAGGACACTTACCATGAATGGAAGCGGCAGGGCCGAAGTTGCTCTGGGTGAGCCGTGAGTGAGAGGTGAGTGGGTGTGGAGGCCTAGGACATTGCTGTGCACTGCTGTAGACTTTATGAACACTGTACGCTTAGGCTTCACTACATTTATAAAAATTATTTTTCTTTCTACACTAATAAATTAACCTTAGCTTACTGTAACTTTATAAATTTTTTAATTTTAACTTTTTGACTCTCGTAATAATAACACAGCTTAAAATGCAAACACGTACAGCTGTACACAAATGTTTTCTTTATTTCGTATTCTATAAACTTTTTCTATTTTTAATATTTTTATTTATTTTTTTTTTACTTTTTAGACTTTTTTGTTAAAAACTAAGACACAAACACACACATTAGCCTAGGCTTGCACAGGGTCAGGATCATCAATATCACTGTCTTCCACCTCCACATCTTGTCCCACTGGAAAGTCTTAGGGGCAATGACATGCATGGAGCTGTCATCTCCTATGGTAACATTGCCTTCTTCTGGAATACCTGCCGAAGGACCTGCCCGAGGCAGTTTATAGTTACTTTTTTTTATGAGTACACTCTAAAATAATGATAAAAATTATAGTATAGTAAATATCTAAACCATCAACATAGTGGTTTATTTTTATCATCAAGTGTTACGTACTATACATAATTGTACATGCTACAGTTTTATAGGACTGGCAGTGCAGTAGCTTTGTTTACACCAGCATCACTATAAACACGTGAGTAATGTGCTACGACCTTACAGTGGCTACCATGTCACTAAGTGACAGGAATATTTCAGCTCCATTAGAATTGTATGGAACCACCATTGTATATGCAGTTTGTTGTTGACTGAAACAGCGTTATGCAGCACATGACTGTAGCTACTTTTCTTACTGGAAAATTTGACTGAAGAACAAGGCATTAGAGTGTAGCCTTGTGTTCTTGCCAATATTTCAATATTTCACTTTTTAATTAAGCTCACTTGCTCACCCAGTTTCTGGCTTAATTGGACAGCCTCAGCCTCTCACTGTCCTCACTCTTCAGGGGCAGGCCCCTTTCCATACCATATGGCAGGCTGTAGACAGTAGCACTCTCTGAAGGCAGGAAAAGTCCAGAAGAGGAAGACGGAAAGGGGCTGAGCTGAGCTTGCACAATTCCTTCTCCCAAATTCATCGATTACTTAAATCACCCCTCCTTCCATGGGGAAGAATTAATGAGTAGAAGGAGAAAGGCCAGAAATGAAGATTAAACGTCAGGACATTGCTGTCACAGTTGAGCAGACCTGATTATTCTACCCGCATGCAGAAACGAAATGACCCTCCAGGCTGGAGAAAAGCACGGGCCAGGTTTTTGCCATAATACATGTTATCACTGTCACCTATATGCTTAGCATCTCAAGTGTATGCTAAACAATAACATGAAATGTTTTCATATCAGGCCCTTATGAGAGGGCTCAATCTATTCATATAATGGCTAAAGAAGTATGTTTTATTCAACTTTAAACTTTAACAAAGCTTAGAGTAGGTTCTCAAACATGCGTCAAATGAATGAATGAGTCAACGAAGACACGAGTGATAGGATGAGATTTCAGCACATTAAAGGAAATTAAGGTTTTTCCTGCAAGCAGAATCTAGTTGGACAGCATAGCACATCTGCGCACCGTGGCAGGGAACAAAGTGGTTGTTGAAAAATGGCAGCAGCTCATCCCCAAATCAATCGGAATGAAGATCCTCATCAAGTCCTTCAATAGAGGAGATGTCACGTGTTCCCTAGGAAAGGAATTCCATGTCCTTCAAACCTTGTCATTGAGAATTTTCGAAAGTCCATTCGAAATCTCCTTTGCTCCAAAACAAACTCAATCCTATTTTGTCTTCAAAAAGGAACTAACTTTTGTTAGAAAAACCTTCTCTGTTTAAACACGTTTTCCTTCCACAATTTACATGAATTCTATCCTAATTAAATAATCTGAATCCCTTCAATAAGAAAATGTTAACAACTCCAAACCAGAAAAAAAATACCAAAATATTTATCTATGGAAAAATAAAGAAATGTATAAATTGTAGTAGATTTATACAAAGGAATACAACTTAGCAATAAAAAGAAAAACTATTGATACATACAACGGCATAGATGAATCTCAAAACAATATGTTGAATGAAAGAAGCTAGACACAAAAACCTACACACACACTGTATGATTCTATGTATATGAAATCCAAGAACAGCCAACACTAACCTACAGTTACACCAATCAAAGCAGTAGTTTCTCAGATGAGTCTGTGGAGGGGAAGGGAATTCACTGCAAAGGGGTAAGAGAGAATGTTTTGGGGCGATGGAAATATTCTACATCTTGTTTTGTTTGATAGTTTCATGAATATTTACAGTTGTCAAAATTTATTGGCCTGAATACTTAATATCTCTGTGTTTCAATATATGAAATTAAACTTCAGGAAGAAAACTTAGAAAGGAAAATAGAGGGCTGTCATAGACGTTGCCAGCTGCCTTTCCAGCACTTTCCATAATTCAAGAATCTGGAAGTTTCAATTGTCTTCTTGAAAGCTGAGTCCATTGTAGCCAAGCAATCAGTTTCTGTCTGGCTACAATTTATTTCCACTAGAAGCAGTAAGAAGAATAGGTGAGTCAGTAAGTCGCTTTCCAAATAATTCTGTACTCCTGATGTACTCCTCACTGCAGCGTTGGGCAGTGAAGGGAATAAAAGCTGGTAATTAATGAGTGCTGCCTTCTGATGCACTTCCCAAACAAACAGGCCTAGAGGGCAATTGGATGTCAACTTTTTACAGCCCCTTCCGTCAAGGAACCATATCAGCAAAAGGGTTCTCGATTTGGTGAGCAAATTAATAGATCTTTTTGTTTCTGTACAAGTACAGACTTTCCCCCAGTGTGAAGAAGACGAGCTCGCCAGTACTAATTTATTCGAGCCAGGACACTCCAGCATTTATAGGACGTTCAAAAATAGTTTTGTTTATTATTAATGATACTACACCAGTTTCCTTAAGTGGAATGGGCTTTGGAGACAGAAAGACTGTCTATTACTAACTAGAGAGAGATCTTGGCCAAACCACTTCAAGCTACTTCACTTCTCTGAAGTAATGGGAGGATTAAATAAGATAATTTATTTGGAGTGGCCGAATGAAGTCAATAGATGTAAATCCTGAGATGAAATTCTTTCTCAACTTGTTCATAGAGATCTGTGTGCGCTACATATATGTGCAAGGACAACCTTGGTTTCCTTCTGAGGAAAACACTTCTTCAGAAACTGTCTACAGCCATACCACCCTGAACATGCCTGATCTCATCTGATCTCAGAAGCTTAGCAGGGTCGGCCCTAGTTAGTACTTGGATGCAAGAAACATAATTGAGTCTTCAGAAAGTTATTCCATCATTCTGGGCCCATTCCATCAATCCTCAATTACGATGCTAATTGAGACACAATACTTTGAAAGGATGGGTATTATCTTACAAAAGGCAGTATATACTTGCATCTATGGTGTCAAAACTATGACAGAAAATATCAAAATTTTTGTAAGCATTGGGGAAGAATAAGAAATCCAGTCATTTGAATGATTTTGAATTACTACTTAACTATTGTTCCCCTTCTGAAGTTTATGACTCTTGATTGAATGATAATGTTGGGATATGGTCCTTTTGATAAGATGGGAGGATGTTAGGGGCAGAGGGGGGAGTGGTTGCTTATTTTATGGGTCCTCAGTGCTACAGCAAGGATGGAGAAATATATCATCACACCAGACAGCTGTCAGAGGAGAAAGTTGGACATGTTAGAGGATTTGAGATACCTTTACAATTATAATAGATCTCTAGAATGCATTATCTATGAGCACCTGTCAGGGTTTTTATACATGTGTGAGCTTGAAGTCTCTGATAGAATATGTTTATTGTAGCTTCCTCCACTCTGATATCCATCAATAAAACCCATAAACATTACCTGTGTATCATGCTGGATGAATTAAATAACTAAAGTAATGCTCAGGAGCTATCACATCTACATGCAGAGAAGAACTCCCCAGGGCTTAATCCATTTGGCTAATTTGTATGCTGGGCTTTTTAAGCAGACAACATATGTGAATTCTGATTCATTGTATAACTTGAGAGCAATGACTCTCAGAATGTATAAGAGGTGAAGGTATTTGTGTCCCATTTGAGTATCGCCAAAGGGTACCCACTGCAGAGGAAACTTTCAGTAATCAAGTGGACAAGATGACACATTTTGTAGATGTCAGTTGGCCTCTTTCCCCAGCCACCCTGGTGCTTGCATAAAGCCCCATGTACAAAATGGGTATAGTGGCAAGAATGGAGGTAACACATAGGAATTTAAAAAATGCATAGGCTGATCTGACTACTGCTACTGCTGAGTGCATTTCCTGAACCCCTGACATGCTGGTACTTCTTGGGAGAACCAGTCAGCCACTGGTGCTGGCAGGTTGATTACACTGGACCTCTTCCATTGTGAAGGGGACAGAAATTTGTACTCACTGAAATAGACTCATATTCTGGATATGCGTTTGTGCTCCTTGCCTTCAATACTTCCACCAAAACCATTATGTATGAACTTATGAAGTGTCTTACCCATCACCATGGTGTTCCTAGAACATTGTTTCAGATCAAGAAATTCATGTGCTGGCAAAAGAAGTGTGTCAATGGGCTCATGCCTATGGAATTCACTGGTCTTACCAGGAACTAGATACCACAGAGACAAGTGACCTGATAAAATGGTGGAATAGCTTACTGAAGCCTCAATTATGATGCTAGTTGAGACACAATACTTTGAAAGGATGTGTGTTATCTTACAAAAGGCAGTATATACTTTGAATCGGCCACCAAATACATGGTACTATTTCTCTCATAGCCAGAATGTGTGACTCTGAGAATCAGGTGGTGGAAGTGGGGAGTGACTCCTCTTACCATTGCATTTAATAACCCTTTCTCAAAACTCTTGGTTCCCTTCCCCTCAACTTTGAGCTCTTCTAGTTTGGAAGTCTTGGTCACCAAGGGAGGAATGCTTCTACCAGGGAACAAGTCAAAGATTCCAGTGACTTGGAAGTTGAGACTCTGCTTATTTTTTAGACTCTTTGAGCATTAATTCAGCAGGTAAAAGGAGAGAAAGGAATTATTGTATTGTCTGAATGATTTATCATGATTACCAAGGGGAAACCGTGTGGCTGTTATTTCCCAGAGATAGGGAAGACTTGGAAATTACGGGATCCTCTGGAATGTCCTGTCGGGGTCTACTGAGAAAAGGTTGCTGGAGGCAGACTGCAAGGCTGGAGCAAGAAGAGACATTCTCTCTTTCTTGCTGCTTCATGTTCCTCTCAGCAGGCCCCCAGCAACACTTCTTTGATCCAGAAGCAGAAATTTATTCCAAAAGCAACAGTGGATTCCAGTTTTCAGTTTTTCTAGGCTGCTGGAACCTCACAGCTTCATAGCATCCACTCAGAGGCATCAGAACTGGTTGGCCAATGCCACCTCCTCAGAGATCTGGGTCCTGTCTCTAAGGCGCACCTCCTTCAAGTTACTCAGGCATAAGTACCAAGCCAGGCAGCACAGCTGTCATCAGAGTTCTGAATTCCAGATCCATGGGGCACCAACAGCATTTGAGCAGGACACTTTTCTCAGAGATCTACCATTTCTGAGGTAGATGCTTACTCCTTGCGGCCCTTTCTCTAAGCTTCTAAATTTTAGTAATGCCAACCTCTCCTTCTCGTTTCTCTGATCCAACAAGAGGGTAGTTTCTGAATGAACCTTGACTGAACCCATTGTTAGTAGTTGCTCCATTAGTATATACTGCACATACCCAAGGAATCCTGTAATAATGAACAATGTTTACTAAAGTCTGTTCTCACCCAAACCTTTCAGGTTTGCAGTGTTTACCTTTGCTTCAGGCCCCATGCTATATGCTTTTCACACTTTTCATATCCGATTTTCATTGCCTGGAAGAAAAACACTTTTTCTCTGAGAAAAGTATCCTGCCCAAATGCTGTTGGTGCCCCATGGATCTCGAATTCAGAACTCTGATGACAGCGGTGCTGCCTGGCTTGGTACTTATGCCTGAGTAACTCGAAGGAGGTCCGCCTTAGAGACAGGACTCAGATCTCTGAGGAGGTGGCATTGGCCAACCGGTTCTAAATTAGCTCAAAATAAGTGTTACTGGATTTAAAGAGTATTTTTAAAAATAAGTAGTCAATCTGAGGATAAAGTCATGCACAAAATAAGTAAACAGAGGGAAAAACCCCCAAAAGTCAAGGACTGATAAAATACAGAGAGATCAGCTCATATTGACAACAATTGATGTCTGCAAGACATAATGGAAAGACAATCTCTGGTTCTTTGTGTGTCACAGAAGTAAATATGGTTCGACTACAATGGGAAGAATACAAAGAATAAGTAGGCATAATACCAAGGAAGGACAGTACAGGTATTAACAAAGAAGACCAAGATGGCAGACCACTTTACACAGTATAAGGAATAGCATAGCAAGAGATGGATGACAGAGCCAACTGGGACATCTGGTGGTAGTGATCACTACAGGGAAGGCATTAGATAGAACCTTGGGTGAAATCAGAAGAAAGAAAAAGGAAGAGGAATATACAGTCTTGAGAAAATATGTATACCCAGTCCTGAATATTTGAGGACTCAGAAGGGCATTGCTGACCCAATGTTGCTCTCTCTGGAAAAGACAGAGGTTCACTCAGAGGTGCCAGTGTGACTTGACCAGGGATCAGTTTTGTGTACTAACCTATTTTTTAGGTTTCTCCTCTGTCTAGGAGGGTCGGACCTCTCAGAGGTGAGAATAGAAGAAGAAGTCAATTCATAACAACCCTAGGGGGCAGGATTATTTTTATCCCCTCTTTATAGATGAGAAAATTGAGACTCAGGGAAGCCAATGCCTCCTAGCTGGCAGGTGGCAGAGCTATGCTTAGAAGCAGGGTGTCTCTGACTTCAAAGTCTTCTTCTGATGTCATACTCTGTGCCCAACTGGAAGTTCAAAGTGTAGACAATTTAGACAATATAAATGCCATCTTAATATGTCTCCCTCTCTCTTTCTCTGTCTCGCTCTTTTTTTTACTATGATCAAAGACCTTTAATTGTAAACTTTGGAAGAAAAGAGCTTTTTGATGTTGTTTCAGTAAAACAATTTTTTAAACCTAAACAGCTCTGCTTTACATCTCTCATGTTTAGCACCTACTCAGAAGTAGGAAATTTAAGAACTTTGAATGTCCTGAATATGTCAGGAAATACCTCAATTTGTTTTGCACGCTTTGGTATTATTCAACAAACTAACTTAGCACCTACTCTGTGCCAGAAAATGTGCTTCTACCTTCTAAGGACAGACAGACTAGTGGGTAAAAGAGATAGATAAACAGAATTTAATTGCAATATGGTTTATTAAAAATATGATGTTTCTCCTAGACTTACGTGTAGGGTGCTTTGAGTGTACAGAGTAGAAACACCTACTCAACCTTGGGTGAGGGCAGTGATTAGGAAAGGCTCCATGTAAGAGAGAAAATAAAAGTCTTAATGATAAGCATATTTTAGTCCAGTGAAGAAGCAGGGAAAGTACAATCTGGGGAATGGGAACATCAGGCATTTCAAACTCAACTACCCTCTACTTTGTGCCTGTGGGCACCTCTCTGTCTCTCTTTATCTCTCTCTTTCAATTACAGATTAGGATGAATGACCCTATCATCTATACAGTACTACAAATAGAAACCCTGGAGTTGACTTCAACAATTACCTTTTAACTGTCACCAAGTCTGCTATTTCTATCTTCTAAATATCTTCTTAGCTGCATCCTGCACATTTTTTTATTATTATTTTTTTTATTTCAGCATATTATGGGGGTACAGATGTTTAGGTTATGTATGTTGCCCTTGCCCCCCCCGCCAAGTCCGAGTTTCAAGTGTGTCCATCTCTCGGATGGTGCGCATTGCACTCTTTGTGTATCATCCTGCACATTTTGATATGCCACTTTTGTTACTATTTAGTTCAAAGTAGTTTCTGATTTTCTATATTGTGTCTAGTGTTAAACATATCCTATTAAATTTTTTAAATTTAATTTTTAAATTTATGATTGACAGCTAGTAATTGCATATATTTATAGAGTACAATGTGATGTTTCAATACATGTATATGTAATATAATGATCAAATGGGATAATTACCATATCAACCACTTTATTTATCATTTCTTTGTGGTGACAACATTAAAAAATCTTCTAGCTATATTGTAACATACACTACATTGTTATTTGCTATAGTCACAAATGCTGGTGAGGATGCAGAGAAAAGGGAACTCATACATTGTTGATAGGAATGGAAATTAGTATAGCCATTATGGACAAGACTATGATGATTTCTCAAAAAAAAATTAAAAATGGAACTACCATAGGAACCAGCAATCCCACTACTGGGTATATATACAAAGGAAATGAAATCTGTATATCAAAGAGACATCTGCACACCCATGTTTGTTGTAGTACCATTCACAATAACCAAGATACTGAGTTAACTTAAATGTCCACCTACATGTGAATGTATAAATAAAAAAAATACACACACACATCACACACAATGGAATACTATTCAGCCATAAAACAGAATGAAATCTTGTCAGTTGTAGCAACATGGATGAAGCTGGAGGATATTATGTTAAGTGAAATAAGCTGGGTACAGAAAGCCAAATGTCAACATGATATTACTCATATGTGGAATCTGAAGTTGATTTCATGGAAGTAGAGAGTAGAATAGTGATTACCAGAAGTTGGCATGGGTAGGGGGAAGTGGGGATCAGGAGAGGTTAGTCAATGAATTCTTAACTTCACATATTTTATTTTTGAGTTCTAGAATATCATTTTGGCCATTGTCAAGAATTTATATTTTTCTATTAAAACTTTACATCTTTTCACCCAGTTTGTTCATATTGTCTTCAACATTTTCCTAATAGTTTCAATTTATCTCTTGTTTCTGATGTCTTCAGGGCAAGATCAGTCCTGTGTGTACTGCAGTTCCCTCTCTTTGACACGACTTTGGGATCTCGGCATAATGAGTTTCTAAGAACTCCCTCTCTGATTTACCGCCTACCCTCCAGATTCCTGGGCCACCACATGCTCTCAGCACAAATCTCCTGAGGGAGAATTGGTGGGCAGGGAGAGTGAACTTCACCTCGAAACTCCTCCAGATTCCAACTGATCTCGGCCCACACAGTGAAAGCTCCACCTAGCGCCTTGTCCCAGAAGAGTCTCTCTGCTTGAGTCAAGCCAATCCTCACCTGCCCACACCTGACTCAGAAACTGCCCCCAGGAAAGGTAATGGTTACTTGTCTTCACTTATCTAGGAAGCACTTGTCTCTCTCTGGAACAGAGTTCCTTTGGATTGCTTTCTATCCACAACATTTTGACGGCTTAAAAATACGTATGACATATATATATATATCTTTTTAGTTGTTACAATTAAAATTGCAAATTGGTGTTGTTATAACAGGACCAATGGCCTGTTGGTTGTGAACTTCCTAATTCCTAAATATCCCTTGAATGCATCCAGTTTTCTCCATCTCTATTCTATCACCTGATCCAAGCCATCAGCATCTCAGCCAGGTTTCTCCTGGCTCTCCCAGCTTCCATTCTCACTTCATCACCCTCTAATCTGTTCTCCATTCTGCAATCATTGAATTCTTTAATATGCAGATCAGAAGATAACACCCTCTTGCTGAACAGTATTCAGAATCCTTACTCTGAGGATAAAGATCAAAATCCTTAACATATGTTCTTTGGATGATAATGATGTGTCAATGTAGGTTCAATTGTATTAATAACAAATGTACCACTCTAGTGGGGGATGCTGATAAGGGTGGAGGCTGTGCATGTGTGAGGATGGGAATATATGGAAAATCTCTGTACCTTCCTCTTAATTTTGCCATGAACCTAAAACTGTTCCAAGATATGGTCTACTTAAAAAAAAAATATATATATATATATATATACAAACACACATATATATATACATGTACACATTGTTTATTCATATATAATTTTCACAGGCTGTTGCTACTGATAGATGAGGTATGGAAAACATTGGCTCATCAGTGCTTTGCCCAGACATCCTGGACTAAGACCGAGATTGACTTTAATTCTTGCTGAGTGAGCATGGGGTCGATAGAGGACACTCTGCACCCAAGATCACCATAGCATCAAAGTGATCCAGCAGGGTGGGAGAGGGTGGAGGATGAAAAATTACCTATGGGCCAGCAAACATATAAAAAAATACTCAACATCTCTAATCATTATGGAAATGCCAATCAAAACCACAATGAGGTATCACCTAATTCAAGTAAGATTGGTCTTTATCAAAAAATCCCAAAGCAACAAATGCTGGCGAGGATGTGGAGAGATAGGAACATTCTTACACTGTTGGTGGGACTGCAAATTAGTGCTACCTCTGTGGAAAAGAATTTGGAGATACCTCAAAGAGCTACAAGTAGAACTACCATTTTATCCAGCAATAGCACCATTAGGCATCTACCCAAAGGAACAAAAGTCTTTCTATAATAAAGACATCTGCACTCGAATGTTTATGGCAGCACAATTCACTATTGCAAGGATATGGAAACAACCCTAGTGGCCATCAATCCATGAGTGGATTAAAAAATACGGTATATGTATACAATGAAATACTACTCAATTATAAAAAACGATGGTGATCTAGCATCTCTTATATTTTCCTAGATAGAGCTTGAGCCCATCCTCTGAAGTGAGGTATCACAAGAATGGAAGAATAGGCACCACATGTACTCACCATCAAACTGGCACTGACTGATTAACACTAAGGTGCTCCCACAGTAGTAATATTCTTTGGGGGTAGAGAGGGTTGGCGCTGGGTAAACTCACAAATAATGGATGCGGTGAGCATTGTAGGGGGGTAAGGTTATGTCTCAAATTATGGTTGGGATGTGGCAAAGTCATAACATGTAACCAAAATGTTTGTACTCCCATAATATCCTGAAATAAAAAAAATTACCCATGGGGTAAAATGGGCACTATTCGGGTGATGAGTACAGCAAAAGCCCAGACCCCACCACTATACAATATATATATATATGTAACAGAATTCAACTCATCCTCCTAAATCTATTAAAATAAAAAAATAAAAAATAGATTAAAAAAATACAATTATTTCAGTAGCTACTATGCTCATAAACTGACTTTATCGGTGGAGTTGGGACGTGAGCTTGCAGAGCAGATAAAAGCAATGATACCATCTGGGGCCAGCCTTTAAATTGCAGAAAGTGCAGTCAGGGCTTGTCACAAATGTCACCTTCTAGATTCTTTTCTAAGAGCCATATTACTGTCAATTCTAGAAGTATTGTTTGTCACTCATAGCTACTCAGAGATGGTGAACCAGGTTCACAAGCCAGAAAGAATTTGACTATTCGGACCATTTTCAATTCCTTAATATCCATGCAGTTTCATTTCATATTAAAATGTTTTACCATGGAAAAAGTATATGCCAAATTTCTTTAGTTTAAATGATATTCAATCCATAACACGCAAAAATAATCTCTATAGACCAAGAAATGGTATAAGAGTATTGGGCATTATGAACCAAAGATAGTGTCTATTGCCTTCTTTCTAACAGAATCCTGATTTCATGCCTAGATAGTGGCCAGAATCTCTTTCCCAGTCACCTTTGATTTCCTGCTTGGGAAGGTTTTATGAGGTCTAATGTCTAGAGCTGTGGCAGCCAGCTTGAGATCACAAAATGACAAACATGTAGAACAAAAGGCCTTGTCATAAAAATGAAGCAGAGAAAGCAGAAAGAAAAAAAAAGCCTATGTCTTTCTCAGCATCATTGAACAATTGAACCAATGTGAGCAACTGTCTACCTACAGACTTCTTGAGGTATCAGAAAAATAAATTCCTACTTGTGAAAACCAAGGTTACTTGTTAGTCTTGAAAATATTCTTAACTAAAACAAAATTTTTTCTCCTTTTAGGAAAAAAGCAAGTATGATTTTATTTGTACGAAGGATAGAATTTTATCATTGCCGCAGCTGTTACTGTTGCTGGGAAGTGTAAGTGTGAAAGAACGGGTCAGTAAAGGGGAAGACTGTCCTACTTTTGACTCCCCATACTTTGTGAACGTCCTTTCTGTGCTTCGGGAATTCCCTACTTGGAGTTTCTGCATCCCCAGCATAAAACCCAGAACATCCTTCTCTCAGCCTTGGGTACAGGTCTAGATGGTTCCAACTGGATGCCCCAACATGACAATATGAGTTGTAAGTGCGTGGAGAAGTGGGTGCTTTGTGGAATCTGCTCCAGTGAAGGTGGGGTTCCAGACCCCAGCCTTCAGAGGCATCAGGGACAGAGGTTCCAGTACTAGGGCCAGTGGCAGCCATGAGCATGCCTTGGGTTGGTCTGGACATTGCTCTCAGCAGCATAGACCACGAAGGATGTGGAGAGATCCTTAATGTACTTTAATAATGTATTTTCTGCTGAAAATAGCTGAAGCTGATTCTAAACATTCAGACCAATACCTTTCATTAACAATTTAAACATTCTTGATTTATCACTTAATTGTTTCATTATAAAGTTTGTCATCTAGTCCTAACTGAACTCAATAGATAGCTGATCTTAGCTAAATCTGAGGCTATTTGGGATCTTAAAACCTGAGAGTAGCACTGATTCATATTTCATGTCTTGGAACATAAGATTTAAGGCAGTTTCAGAGATGAGCATTGGGTACCACATAGTATATGCTAGCATCCTTTGGTGAGGCCACGTGTTTGTTTAATGAATCAATTAGGGCATTGATCCTCAACATTTTGGGTCTCAGGAACCCTTCACACTCTTAAAAACTGTTGAAGGCCCCACTATTGCATGGATTATATCTATTGATATTTTCTGTACTTGAAATACTGAGAATAAAAAGAGTCAAATGGCTTAGTCTTAATATGAAAATAGTTTCTCATAATATTTTGAGGACCATCTGGAAAGGTTTCAGGGACACCCCCCCCCCCAGAGAACATTGGACCATTCTTTGAAAACCACTAAATTAGGTATTTATGGAGCTACTTGTTGTGTGCACAGCATTGAAATGGACTCTATACCAGATTTGGAAGTCCGGCTGATGGCAACACGGCACAAGCAGAGACAGACGATGGGAATGAAACCCCAGGCTGGCACAGGACAGGGAGGCCAGCCAGGAGGCACATTGGAGACACAGGAAAACAATGGGAGACACTTTGTTTAGGGAAATTTTGCTACATAAAATTCTTTAAGAAAAAAAAGCCTTTTGTTTCCTAAAATAATTTTTTTAAGTGTTAGTATTTTTTATAGATGAAACTGGTTTCAAGTGATGCAAGGTGTGGTGTATTTGTTGAAGGATTGCCATTTCCCAGCAAGAAGAGGCATGGTAATTTCTATATTTGGGCTTTGGTAAAGGGTAAAGAGATAAGCTAATGTGAGATTATGTCTTTCTTCGATATTTAGTTCCTGTGGAACAAAGAGGATTATTTCTGTATATTGTTGAAACAGTGAAACTCTCCACCCCAATGATCCTCATGCTTTCTGGGAAATCTGTCAAGTACCACACCATGGAGGTGAGGATCTCCTCTGCCAAGAGCCACCCTTCCCACCACTTCCTGGAGACGTGACGATTCTGGCTCAGCCAAGCACTGGGTGACTCAGCAACTCCCGTGGATCTCCTGCCTCTCAGCAAATGCCAGGCAGGTACGGAGAGAAGGAGACAGGCTCAGTGCTGACCTGGAGACCATCTGCTCCTCTCAAAGAGAAGCACACGGTCCCACGTGCATCTATTTCCTCACCTGTTGTAGCCCACATTTTTGAAGTGCCTTTTCCTCACCTCCTTGTCACCACAGCAACAGAGATGATCAACTCACCTCTGACCCCTGCCTTCACCTTCTCATCCAGTGTGCCAAGTGCTGGAATCACAACCAGCCCCATGAGCCATGTCTGACAAGGGGCAAGGCTGATTCCCAGCCTCTGTTTCTCCAAACCCGGCCGTCTTTACCAACCAGAGAGTGGAGAGGTGGTGTCTTCCAAGGAAAAGAAGATACTTGTTTTTTCCTTAATTATTTTATCTCTTCATATGCATAGCTTTTCTAAGTTATCAAACCCTTTGTTAAAACAAGAATGGAAGTGAAGCAACATGTTGGCATTTTGCTCTATCATACTTTCTTCCATGCAGACATATGTGTGCGTTTAGGGGCTCCTTGAGAACGCCCGTCCACACACATGCGTGCACGCGCGCGCGCGCGCACACACACACACACACACACACACACAAACGCCTGCCACACTTTGAAACAAAGGGAGAAACTCCTGGAAGTTACTCACCGCAGAGTGTGAAAGCTTAGAAACAACTTCTCTTTCATCTTTGTTCTAAAAGAGAGCAAGGCAAAAGGTTAAGCAAAAGAATATAAAAGAATGATGAGCTAAAATGTAAACCTCACAAGGGCAGGTGTCTTTGTAGGTTTTGTTTTCTGAAGTGTTCCAAGAACATAGAACAGCGTCTGAGACAGAGCGAGTGCTGTTTTTTTGTTTTTTTTTTAAATTTTTTTTTTATTTCGGCATAATATGGGGGTACAGATGTTTAGGTTACATGTGTTGCCCTTGGGGGGGGGCCGCCCCGCGGGGGCGGGGGGCGGGCGCGGGGGGGCCGGGCGGGGCGGTGAAACGCCAAACACAAAGCGCCCACCGCGCCCCCCCCCCGGCCCGCACATATTGGCACCGGGGGGGGGGGGGGGGGGGGGGCCAAGGGCAACATAGGTAACTTAAAC
>CAUYSK010039612.1:0-30045 GCA_963575035.1 Avahi laniger | reverse complement strand
CCCCTCTGCCATCTGCCCTACACTTGATGAATATTATTCCTGTATATGCACTTAGGTGTTGATCAGTTAAAACCAATTTGCTGGTGAGTACATGTGGTGCTAGTTTTTCCATTCTTGGGATACTTCACTTAGTAGAATGGGTTCCAGTTCTATCCAGGAAAATACAAGAGGTTCTATATCACCATTGTTTCTTGCAGCTGAATAGTACTCCATGGTATACATATACCACATTTTATTATTCCACTCATGTATTGATGGGCATTTGGGTTGTTTCCACATCTTTGCAATTGTGAATTGTGCTGCTATAAACATTCGGCTGCAAGTGTCTTTTTCATAGTGTCTTTTGTTCTTTTGGGTAGATGCCCAGTAATGGGATTGCTGGATCAAATGGTAATTTTACTTGTATCCCTTTAAGGTATCTCCATATTGCTTTCCACAGAGGTTGCACTAGTTTGCAGTCCCACCAGCAGTGTATGAGTGTTCCTATCTCTCCGCATCCACTCCAACATTTACTGTTTTGGGACTTTTTGATAAAAGCCATTCTCACTGCGGATAAGTGGTATCTCATTGAGGTTTTGATTTGCATTTCCCTGATGATTAGAGATGTTGAGCATCTTTTCATGTTTCTTGGCCATTATTCTGTCTTCTTTTGAAAAGTTTCTGTTCATGTCCTTTATCTACTTTTTGATAGGGTTGTTTGATTTTTTCTTGCTGATTTTTCTGAGTTCTGAATAGATTCTAGTTATCAGCCCTTTATCGGATGTGTAGCGTGAGAATATTTTCTCCCATTCTGTAGATTGTCTGTTTGTTCTCATGATAGTTTCTTCGGCTGTGCGGAAGCTTTTTAATTTAATCAGGTCCCATTTATTTTTGTTGTTGCTGTGATTGCCTTTGTGGTCTTCTTCATAAATTCTTTGTCTAGGCCAATGTCTAGAAGAGTATTTCCAACGTTTTCTTCTAGAATTTTTATAGTTTTACACCTTAAGTTTAAGTCTGTTGTCCACCGTGAGTTGATTTTTGCGAGAGGTGAAAGCTATCACTTTTGTCGGATACTTACAAATTCTCTTTGGCTTGTGAAAATTCTGTTTCTCACTCAGCTCTTCACTCAGCTTTCCCTGACTTTGGACTCTGTCCTCATTACAGGTTTTCTCTCTAATCTCATCCTTAAGCTCTAGGTACAAGTTCACTAGACAAGCTAATGAGGGTAAATGGTTCAGAAATGCAGAAAAATTATTCAGAATATCTCTCAAATACTGCTTTTTATTTTAAAAGCTTTCCCATGTAGGCCCTACACACACACACACACACACGCACGCACTCTCACACACACAATATTTGGTTAACATTTCATTTTTGCCTCCTAAACACTGCACCACTCTGCATTGTAGTTCTTTGTATTAATACACGTTTGGAGTTGGGGATTTGGGCTGGAGGGCTGCTGCATGAGACTGTGAATTTTTATGGAATAGAGACTTCTTCACTTTTGCTGTCCCTACAATGCCATGTATATATGTAGAATTGAATTGAAGATAAAGTCTGTCCATTTAGAGAGATGGCAGAATCCATATTTTCATAAGATATACTTCCCCACAAGGGAGAGCACAAAATGCCAATGAGACAGCTGAATAAATAAAGGATTCCAACACAAAAGCACACATGCTCATGAACTCAAACATTTATTCCCGGTACATCCCTGTATTATTCTACAATTGGTATGGAAATTACTCATGTATATTTGTACTGAATCTACCCACTGAACAGTCTTTGCCTCACTGATAGGTGGAAATTTTCACGGCTTCTGCCCATCTGCAAAGAACAAAAAACATATTCCAGAAACTGTTGCCACATGGTCTCCTTTACGGTTCACTGCTCTTTAGCCTGATGGCGGATGATGACACTAGCACTACATGTGACGTGGCCAGTCCCCACTGGAAACACTTAGATTGATATGAGAGATTCAGGAGTGAAATAGTCATGGCAACTGCTGCATGTGTGTACATCTGCAAGTACCACTGTGCTCATACTTGCAAGCATCTGGGATACTTTATTAACGTTTCTCTTTCTTGAAAGAGCACTGCACATACCTCAGAAAACCCATCCCTTACTCTGTGTGTTCTGGAGTACTGTCTCTGTGTTACACGTATCTTCTGTAAGGACACACAGTGTAATATAGGCTAGGTCAATTTTAGTCTGTCCCATAGTGTTTTAATTGGGAAGATGGGAAGAAAGAATTCCCATCTTCTTGGAATTTAAGTGTAAGATGTTAAAGTCCTCATTAGTCATCTTTTTTTTCATAATGTGGAGAAGCTTTATGTACAAAATGAAATACAGTAAAAAGTTGCAGAGAGAAGAGCTAGAACCCTGGGAGCATTGAATCTCACTGCTATTCTCTGAGGCCTTGATTCTTTTGTTTTGTTTTTCTTTTTGTAGTGTGGGCTACTCCAGTATTCTTCCCTGTCAACAGGAAAAAAATCTTTTGGTTTTCCTTCAGGTGATTCTAGTTGTGATTTTGCCACTTGTATTTGAAGATGACTATTACTGAGTTAGTTGCTTGTAATCTCAGAGTTCACAGTGTTTGCAGTCTGCTATAATCTTAAAAAGTTCAGAAAATGAATCTTCTAAATTGGAAAGAATTAGATTATCTCACAAAATGGTGGAGACTTTCTAAAATATTACAGATATTTTTAGGAGATGGTAAGCTATTTTTCTAAATCAAAAATTTCTCAAAGTCAAAGATATTGCCCCTTTCTATTCTTTGTATATTCTTGTACTCCAAAACACCAGGTAGCAATGAAATTCACATCTTACTTTTTGCACTAGATTATACAAAAATGTACTTGTCCTAGTTTAATCTTCATTAAGCTTAAAGATAGCTTTGCACAGTATAATTTACCTCAAAGCTCTTACTGCTTCCTTTGTCCTAACATTCTTAACCTACAGGTAAGAGCGGATGTCTGGGTTGTTAAGATTTGTGGTGGAGAAGAGAATATGAAAAATCGATTGTCTAGGCTGAAAACAAAATATAAGTAGTTGACATATGAATACAAATATATTTGACACCTAGCATAAGGAAAGTTTGACCCTACTTTAGTGTGAGAGGATTGTAGATTGTTCCTCGAAAGAGAAGGTTTGCATTGAGGTGACTGTTACTTGTATCTGAGGAGGAGCATGTACTGCCTGTTGGTTCCTTCATGGCCACATATACCGGGAGGCACAGCCAGGTTACAGCTAGCTTCTGTTCTAATTGGCTGATACTTATAAAATAGCAGTTATTAAGTTGTTAAATATCTTAAAGATTATTCAGGGATTTCAAGAATGACCGAAGAGGTAGGGACCCGGAGATAAAGGAAAGGTATTGCTAAGAAGAAATTTTTAAAAATAAATAAATGACTAAGAAATAATTACAATGGGAACTTTCTAAAAATATCTGAAAATATTATAATTACATATCTAATTTTTTATTTTTGTTATATCCTTTACTTGTTCTCCACAACATTATTAGGATCTGTAAAATAAATGAGCTTTTCTCTTTTCCTTTTTCCTTCCTTATCCCTTCCTTCCTCCTTTTCTTTTCTTTTTTCTTTTTTTTTTTAATTCTCTGAAAAAGAGGTCAAAGGTGAACCTGGAAGAAATTCGTTACTCAACAGATAATCATAGGGCAAAATGAACTCTAAAAGTTGGAGAAGGACTCAGCTATAGAGAGGAGAAGAGAAGGAAAAAACCTAGATTTCAGAAAGAGAGGTTGGGGTCCAGCCTGGGACATGTCCTGGTTTTGGTCTAAAGTGGATTGTATGGTTTTCTTTGCCTATTTTTCTCTCACTCCCAAGGAGGGCTTTCTACAATTTATACTAAAGGTAATTTTGGAAAATTATATGTTTAATTTTTTTATTCCCAATTTCGAGCTGTCTTTTGAGACCCACATCCCAATAATACCTAAAGTACCTGGAGGAAAAGGTGGTAAATAATACAGATAGTCCCTAGCTTTTGATTTTTCAACTTTATGATGGTGAGAAAGAGAGACACACCCAGTAGAAACCATACTTTAAATTTTACATTTCGACGTTTTCCTGGCCTTGTATGATATACTGTGTGATACTGTCTCCTGGTGCTGGGCAGCCACTGTGAGCTGCAGCTCCCAGCCAGCCAAGTGATCATGAGGGTAAACAACTGACATTCTACAGCGCGCTGTGTTGCCAGTGTTTTTGGATATCATGTTTTGTATTTTCACATCCCGTCATGCCTACAAAATGCCCTTTTTGACTTAAGATATTTTCAATTTACAATGGGTTTGTCAGGTCATAATTCCATTGGAAGTCAAAAAGCATCTGTACTTTATATTTTTATTTTTTTGTGTATCCAGAGCTGAGGCCAGAAAGATACTAAAACATTCAATAAATATGCATTGGAATAGCCTGGGAAACATTTCAGATCTTTTTTTTTTTTTTCTTTAAAAAAAAAAGAAAAAAATTATAAACTCTGTTGGTGCATGTAGACAGCATAGCAATGTTAGGAACTTGCTTTCCTTTCAGAATCATTTGAAATTCTGGAAAAAAAGAATATGTATAAAAGCCATATGTGAGCATTTTTCTGTTTTAAAGTTGACCTCAGGGGAAAAACACTAGACAAAACTCATTTTCAAAAGCAAATTGAGTTGTAAGCCTAGATCAAATTTAAAGGAGTAACTGAAGTATGTGGATTTCTTTTTATTTATTTTTTCTTACAGATAAGGTTGTTGCTGTTATTGTTGTTTAAAAAAAAAACAAAACAGAAGGATCTAGGTAAGTGATTCACTTGAGTACTCACATTTGCCAACAAATATGGCAGGTCAGCATTTTAACATACTATGTTAGAAGTGTCACTGCCATGAATATTTCCTAATGTTTGTAGTCAAAGGGCTCAATCCATTTTACTTCAGTTCTAACCTTTATAAGAGCAGACATCTAGAAAATAGAGTACTGTATCTCATTTCATTAGTTAAAGGAAATGGCTCATTCTACTTGATCCCTATGATTTATTTTTATATTAGGAATATTGATCCCCTGCCAACATTCATATTTCATTTGGAAATATGTTTTGATTACATGTTTGACCTGAAAATAAAGAAACCCTGACATTTACCTGGGCATGGCTGTCTGCGAAACCAAACCAAACCAAACAGAACAAAACATTAACAAAGACAACAGCAAAAACACACCAAAACAATTTTGATCCTTTTACTTACTGTGTTTTAATTTCAATATTATTTATTATAATGTATATTGAAGCTATATTTATTATTGTTCTATGATGAAATTATTACTCAATATAAGAAAACAAATCAGGACTCTAAACTCTAAAAAATACTAGTACCGTAGTTGAAAATTAATTGAATAGTTTAAGATAACATTAACAATGGAAAAGATAATATAAGCTCAAAAACTATGAAGGCAGCTTTGTCTGAAGATCACAGCAAGCTTAGGTAGGTGTTTAGGCTTGAGAAGAGTATTGTGATTTAATTATTTTTTCACCAAGAGGGAGAAGAATAATGTGTGTGTGTGTTACTGAAGCTTATTTTGTATGCTGTACTATTAATTCAACAAATATCTATGATTATCTACTTTCTGTGACGTTATTGTAACATGTTTCTATAGTAGAGGAGCTTAGAGTTCAGAAATGGAAAGATACTGAGTTTGAAAATTATAATTCAAGACAGTTTGGGAGAATTGTGGTATTGAGAATTCAGAGATAGCAAGGTACAGGGGAGGGTAGTTCAGGTTGAGTCCAAGCTGTCTTCCAAAATGACTCCATTCCTCACAATTGTAGTTGCTAAACAGATTAATATATTTTCCTTAGTTTGCATTTGTATGAAATACAGATCAAAACAAATCTGTACAGCTAACGTGAGTAGGCCTCCAATGTATGTTAATTAAATGTTACTTTTAATTAAGTATGTAGAAGGTAAAAATCAGGAAAAGAGTACAAATATTTTGGCTATAATTAAGAAAATATGTAACCACACAAAACTCAAAATCATGTATATATGTACAAAATATTTTTTACCATTTGTCTTTCAAATATTACACAGTTGCTATTTTATAAAACCATTCAGATTAAACTAATTTACTTCATAAAATTAATGTATCTTAAAAAGGAAATAAAATCTAATACTTTAAAAAGTTCTTACAGGCTTCCTCAGGGTATACTACGATCATATTTTCCATTACAGACACCCTAATGATCATGCTTTCTTTAACAAGATTAAAATTGAAAATAGCTCTGGTTAAACTCATAACAATTATCTACTTTTAAAATAAACTTTTTACTGAAGTATTCCTCACATAATGAAAGGTAAACAAATCACAGGTGTACAGCTGGATGAACTATCGCAAGTGAGGTCACCTCTGGGACTACCATTCAGATTCAGAAACAGAGCAACTCCTGACACTCAGCACTTCTTATGTCTCCTTCTAGTCACCTGTTCTGTTGTCTTGCTCAGTAGTACCATCATCTTAACCTCTAAGACTCTAAATTAATTTTGCCCATTTTTGAATTCTATATAAATGGAATCACGCAAATATAATATTTTGCATCTAATTTTTTACTAAAATTATATTTGTGTGATCCATCCATGCTGTTGCTTATAGCAATGGTTGGCTCATTTTCATTGCTATACAGTATTCTGTGGTATGATTAGTCCACAATGTATTAATACATTCTCTTATTGATGGACATTTGTTTTGTTCTGGTTTGAAGCTATTATAAGTAATGCAGTTATATGAATTATTGAGCATATATGTTGCTGAGCACATGTACACTTTATTTGAGTAGAGATGCTCCTCAACTTACAATGGGGTTATGTCCTGATAAACCCATCATAAGTTGAAAATTTATAAGTTGGGAATGCATTAAATGCACCTAACCTACTGGCCTAGCCTACCTTAAACATGCTCAGGACATTTATATTAGTCTATCATTTGGCAAAATCATCTAACTCAAAGTTTATTTTATAATTAAATGTTAAATATCTCATGTAACTTATTGAATACTGTGATGAACATAAAAAACCAGAATGGTTGTATGAGTACTTGATGTATGGTTTCTACTGAAAGTATACCACTTTGTACCATCCTAAAGTTGAAAAATCATAAGTGTAACAATTGTACATAGAGGACCATCTTTATATACATTGAAGTCAAATTTCTGTATACACGCGTTCAGCTTAAACACTTACTGACAACACATTTTTCAAAGAAATTGTACCAATATACACTCCCATGAACCAGATATGAAAATTCCAGCTTGTTTAAATCCTTAAGAACACTTGCTATTGCCTGTGTTTTCCAATGAGAACTGGAAATTCATTGTGTGTGTGTATGTACATACATGTGTGTTTTAAATCAGTTTATTGAGGTGTGATTGACATACAAAAAGCTATACAGCTGTACATATTTAACAATTTGACAAATTTGGAAATAAATATACATCTGTGAAACCATCACCACAATCTATGCCATAAGCATATCCATTACCTCTAAAAGTTTCCTGGTGTTATCTTAATTATTATTATTTTTTAAAATTTGAATTTCATTAGTGACTTTTATGGATTGAATTATGTTCCTCCAAAATTCATATACTGAAATCCTAATTCCTAGTACTTCAGAATGTGACTTGATTTGGAAACAAGGTCTTGTAGATTTAATTAATTAAATTAAGGTGAGGTCACACTGGCGTAGGGTGAGCCCCTACCAGGGCTGGGGAACCTGTGGCCTTGAGGCCACATGTGGCCTTTTGGATCCTTGAGGGTGGCCTTTTGACTGAATCCAAATTTTATAGAACAAATTCTTTTAGCAAATTAGTTGTCAACTGATGTTACAGAAAGGGAAAATTTGGACACAGAAACACACGGAATATGCCTTGTGAAAATGGGAGTTATGCCGCCACAAGTTAAGAGACACCAAAGATTGCCAACAAACCAGTAGAAACTAGGAGAAAAACAGAATGGATTCTCCTGCACAGTGCTTAGAAGAAATTAACTCAGCTGACAACTTGATTTTGGATATCTAGCCTCTGCGTTTGCAAGAAAATACATTTCTATTGTTTCAGCCACCTAGTTTGGGGTATTTTATTGTGGCATCTCTAGCAAACGAATATAGTAACTAATATTTAATTTGTATTTCTTTGTTTACTAATGTTGGCCTTTGAATATTCTCCTTTTTTGAAGTACCCATTCTAAGAGTATTGTCTCTTTTTTCCTGGTTAGTACTAAAAGTATGTTGGTTATTTGACTGTAAGTCAACCTTCAGCTACATACAGAAATATCTTCTACCACATGGTAATTTTTTTATTCTGTTGATGTCTTTTGATAAATAAAATTTCCTAATTTTGACATAGTGTGATTTGTGTTTTCCCTTATGTTTACTTTTTTAAAAATATTCTCGATTTCATATTTGAGAGCATCTCAATATACTTTTCATATTTAGTTATATCATGTTTTTGGAATTGATTTTTTGTCTGTGATGTGTGGAATGGTGCAAGATTCATTTTTTTGATCAAAAGTGTTTTTGGTCTTCCTTTATAAAGCTTAGTCTCCGTTGTTATTTGCTTATAGAATCAACATGTGTACCTCAAGTGTCTCCATTACAAAATCTTAAAAGAAAATTATTGTTGCCATAGCAGACCAATTTGGTTCAACTTTTATGTAACTAAGTTGTGAGTTGTTCTTCAGCCAATACCATGGCACCCCAGCTGGAAGAGACAGATTCGAATGCTTCCTTTTTTCTCTTTGTGTGTCAATTTGCAATAAAGCTTTTCTTTTCTCAAAAGCTAGTGCCATGGTACTGGTTTCTATGCACATCGGGCAGCAAGCCCACTGTTTGATCAGTAACATTATCTCTGTAAAAACTTTACTAATTTTACTTTACTTTACTAATATGTTCATCTTTGCTATGTATAAAAACCTGAATTACAGAAGTAGTTTGATATCTAGTTGATCTTATTTAATGGCAATGAGTTTTGCACACCTTGGTTTACAAAGATCTATATTAGAGGACATGTTACTATTTTCATAATTTGCTTTTCCAAGAGAGGAAAAGCTCATGTCCAAATGCCAGAATTCTTAATAGCTCTTCATGTTCAAATCTTGGTTTGTTTGAGTACTCCTTTTGAAAATGATTATGAATTTTGTCTCCTTTGCCTTTTTTCATGTATGATTAATCTCAAAATTAGCTAATTTAGAGAATTAATCTGCCTTAGGGGAGGAAGCAATTAGACTGTTAGAGAAGAGATGTAGCTGGAAGTAATATTAGAATTAATCGTGTTGCATTAAAAAGAAATTTTCTGAATTTCTTTCTTATATCAAGAGCAAGGCGTGAAAAGTTAGGTCACAAGTTTTGTGTAAGGAGTAATCAAAAAGAGAGAGGAAGCCAACAGTTTTGCTTGCAGAAAGACTTGCTGCAGAAACAATGGGTGTCAAGGCGGTGTGCAGGTTTTTAAGTAATTTCATGGCCCAATTTCTCTTTTTTTGATATCAGCTTAAAAGAAAGAGTTGTATAGATAACTGTGGCACTAAGGTAGAGAGTAGCTCTTGTACCCGCCCAGCCCTATTTGGATCACTGGCAGGAGATTACAGCTTTTCCATACAATCTTTGGGAGCAGTATTGGCAGCGCAAATGGTCAGGAGAGGGCAGCTTTGAAATTGACTTGTCGCTAATCGCTCATGAGATGGAAAACATTATAAGAAATAGCCAAGTACTTGTCTGAGAAGTGTGACTGAAGGGATTGCTAAACTGAGGATGGGCTGGCTCTGTATCAGTGCTGCAGAGAGGACCACCAGAGCTGGGAGTGGAAGGGCGTCATCAGAGCAATGGACCCTAGAGCACTGCAGAGTTGAACACAGGCTGACTCCTGGGGAGGAGGAAATGGCGAAGGAGAGGCTATGAGTTAAATCAGATCAAATATCAGCCTCAAATGCCAAGAAGAATAGCACAAACTGGGCAACAAGTGACATTGTTACAGAGGTCATAAAAGGCAGAAAAGAATCTGAGCTTTTCTTTGTGTTTCTAATCTTATATACAAAAGAATCTGAGGAATAGGAAGAATGAGAGATGGGTTTCCCAAGGGATTGAGCATTTTTATCCAAAGCAGATTGAAATAAGAACACAAATGGTTCATTTAAATTTTCAAAGTGAGATAAGCTTTAAACCAGATTAGACTTTCCTTATCCTTTAATATCTTTTTAATTTTTACTAACCAGAATATAAGATGTGGAGAAAGTCAGATTTGATATAAAGTAAAAAAAAAAAACAAAACTATTTTTTCTATTCATCTGATTGAAGGAAAATGTGTGACATTCTCAAACATGTCAAATATCACACCATTCTCTTTGTCCCCCAATAACAGGTTATTTCAACAAGCACATACACAAAAGAGATGAATTGATGATTGATGTTTTGTGCTTCTTCCTAAGAACAATGGGAAAGCATTGAACTTCTCAGAGCAAGAATGTTTACTTAAGGCATTGCTGTGGGATGCTAAAAAATCAATTTTTTATACCTTGCAACCTTGAATTTGCACAGAGAGAAACCAAATATTAACAATATACTTTCATGTTTTCTATTATAATTGTTAGTATACCTGCCCCACCCCAAAAAAAAAATTCAAATGCGTGGTGTGGTATTGTTAGCTCCAGGGTTCTGGATTTTTAGGCATGTGTGTATCTTTCTCAGTACCAAAGTGGACTATTTGCTCAAAAGACAAATCTAGCGAGTTTTGTACTTCTTTCACTATGCAAAAGAAAGGATGAACTTTTCAATGTTGGGAAACAAGGGACTCTTCTCCCTTACAGCATTTGAATGACCAAAGAACTCTATAATACAAACTCATTTTAAGGACATTTAGCAGAGGGGTTGGTTGTAAGCTTAAAAAAATTAATAGCATTTTATGTAGCTGTAAACAATTAGAAGAAAAATTAATTATAGAGAAAACACTATTTACAATGCTATTAGAAAAAAAGATTAGCTATCTATGAATGAATCAAAGCAGAAAGCCTTTTACAAGTAAAATTCTAAATTCAATTTATAACGTAATTAGAGAAAACCTAAATAAAGTGATATGATATACTCCCAGTAGAAGTATATAATATCACACATATGTCAATTACCATAAAACTAATCTATATACTCAATGAAATTGCAATTAAAATCTTAATAGAGAATTATGCAGAATTGTTTAATTCCTAATATTTAAGTGAAAGAATAAGGAGTCAAAATCTAGCAGGAAAATTCTGAAGGAGAATGATCAAGGGATGACTTTCCCTTACAAATGGCAGGACTTACGAAGGAATTGAAATTTACAGTGTGGTATTAGCACAGGGTAGACAAATTCATCGATGTTGTAGAAGAGAAAGTCTCAAAACAAAACTATGTACTTGTGAAACATCTGACAAAGGTAGCATAATAGATTATTGAGAAAATGAGGGACTACTGAATAAGTACAGGTATGGAGAAAGATGGGATATAGTTTTTTTTTTTTTATTTCAGGGTATTATGAGGTTACAAACATTATGGTTACATTTTATGTCTTTGCCTCACCCAGGTGAGGGTTAGAGGCCCTCCCTTCCCCTCTACAATGCTCACCAGGTCCTTTAGTTGCGGGTTTACCTCCCCATCCCCCTAATCCCTGGAGAATAGTACTGCCATGTGAGCACCATAGTGTTAATCAGTTAGTGCCAATTTGATGGCGAGTACAAGTGGAGCCCATTCTTCCCATCTTGTGATACCTCACTTCGGATAATGGGCTCAAGTTCAATCCAGGAAAATATAAGAGGTGTTAGATCACTGACGTTTCTTATGATTGAGTAATATTCCATTGTATACATATACCAAATTTTAATAATCCACTCATGAATTGACGGGCACTTGGGTTGTTTCCACATCTTTGCAATAGTGAATTGTGCTGCCATAAATATTCGGGTGCAGATGTCTCTATTATAGCATATCTTTTTCTCTTTTGGGTAGATGCCTAATAGTGTTATTGTTGGATCGAATGGTATTTCTATTTTTAGCTCTTTGAGGGATATAGTT
The DNA here is from genome assembly GCA_963575035.1 of Avahi laniger. Taxonomy (NCBI): domain Eukaryota; kingdom Metazoa; phylum Chordata; class Mammalia; order Primates; family Indriidae; genus Avahi; species Avahi laniger. The sequence goes on along the minus strand of CAUYSK010039612.1, from coordinate 17,986 downwards.
AAGGTAAAAAAAAAATCCTATTTTTTCTGTTCATCTGATTTGAAGGAAAATGTGTGACCTTCTCAAACATGTCAAATATCACATCATTCTTTTTATCCCCCAATAAGAGATTACTTCATTCATATAGCAAAAAAATTTTAAATGACATACTATACACACAATTAGCTTCAGATCAATTGTGAACATTAATGTCAGAAATAAAAATTTTAAAAATTTAGTTGAAAATTTAGGTTCTTATATTTTGGACATCAATGTTGAGTGGGCTAAGGAATTTTTTGTAAGCCAGATCTATTTAGCATTGCCCAAAAAATTAATATATTTTACAACACTAAAATTGAGAACTTTCTCATCAAACAAAACTTTAAAAAGCAGAAAAAGGACAAATTAAAAATGGGTGAAGGCCAGGCGCAGTGGCTCACACCTGTAATCCTAGCTAGCACTCTGGGAGGCCAAGGCAGGCGGATTGTTTGAGCTCAGGAGTTCAAGACCAGCCTGAGCAAGAGTGAGACCCTGTCTCTACTGAAAATAGAAAGAAATTAATCGGACAACTAAAAAAAAAAAAAAATATATATATATATATATAAAATTAGCCGGACATGGTGGCACATGCCTGTAGTCCCAGCCACTCGGGAGGCTGAGGCAGGAGGATCGCTTGAGCCTAGGAGTTTGAGGTTGCTGTGAGCTAGGCTGATGCCACGGTACTCTAGCCTGGGCAACAGAGTGAGACTCTGTCTCAAAAAAAGGGTGAATATACACACACAAAAATTAAAAATGGAGGAATATCCCCACAACCAACAAAGGAGAAGTATCAACAATATTTTAAATCACGCCATTTGCAGCAGTGCGGATGAAAGTGGAGATCATTATCTTAAGTGGAATAATCCAGGCACGAAAAGGCAAATATCACATGTTCTCGCTGATATGTGGAAGCTAAAATGTTTGAATACAGGCGGATGGAGAGTGGAAAACAGATAACGGTGTCTGGGATGATTCAGCGGCGTGGGGAGCGGAAGGAGGATGAATAGAGGTGGGTTGAAAGGTACGAACATAAAGTAAGACAGAAGGAATGAATTCTGTGTTTGACAGCACAGTAAGATGACTATACCTGCCAAAAATGTATTGTACTCTGGTAATGGACACCCTGAATAGCCTGACTTGATCACTATGCATTATATATATGTTAAAAAATGTCTCATGTACCCCATAAACTTGTACAAATAAAGAAAAGAAGAATCAAATCCCACATATCTGAAATAATGAAGGACTATTTCACACTAATCTTGTAAAAGAGATTGAAGGCACTTAAAAGAATTTGGAGGCAGGGGACATACCTGAGGGCTAGTGAAGCTGAGAAAGTTACATGGAAGACAGAAAAATTAAACTGATTTGGGACGAGAAAATAAAACGAGAGATGTTCCCAGCAAGAAAATGTATGAGCAAGAATATGTAAGCAAATATGAACTCAGTGTGTTTCTGCGATGCTCAAAGCAACCAGAGTCTACGGTTGTGAGCAGGCACTGCCGGACAGCAAGGCTGAGGTCTGGATCAGGGATTGGCAAGCAAGGCCTAAGGGTCAAATCCAGCTGCCACCTGTTTCCGTATGGACTGTGAGCTAAGAATGGATGTTTTATTTTTTTAAATGGTTGAAAAAAATCTAAAGGGGAATATTATTTCATGATCGGTGAAAATTATACGAAATTCAAATTTTAGTGCTGATAAAGCTTTACTGGACTGGACTTTATTACTACCAGACTTACCTGGATAGTGTAGAGAAATAGGGATGAATATATAATGTCTAGTATTAATTAAAAAAATTAAAATAACTGCAAATCAGGAAAGTAAAAACTACCCAATTGAAAAAAAGATAGCAAATATTATATCTATGAATAAGCACTTTATTGAAGAAGAAATATAAGAATAAAATTCTCAGAAATCAGAAATATTTAAATCACTACAATACAATACTCCTTTATATCAATTTAATTGACAAAACCTATGTGACAATACCAAATGTTAGAGAGTATATGGCCACACAGAATCTCTTCTATGTAAGAGTATAAATAAATGCAAATATTTTCAACAGTTTAACATTATCTCCTAAAGCTGGGCATCACATATCTTACAAGGGAATAATTCCATTCCTTAATTTATATTTAAGAGAAACTCTTGCTTTTTTACAATAGAAGACATGTACAAGAATGTTCAAGGAATATTGTTCATAATAGAAAAAAAACTGGAAACAATACAAATGTTCACAATGAGGAAAACACAAATAAGCTGTGGTCTATTTGTACAATGGAATACCATAAAGCGATCAAAATGAGTACACTATGGTAACATGCAGCAATATAAATAAATCTTAGCAAAATGATATCTAGTGAAAAAAATCAAAATTCCAAGACTATATGAAGCATGACAGCTTTTAATAAAGTAAACATAACTAAGAATATAAATACACTCTTTCGGGAACTATGCAGATGAACAAAACAGTATAAAGAGGAAATCATGTAGATAATAAACACAGACTCTAGAAAGATAAAATTACATTAAGTGATGAAAAACAAGGTAATGGGATGGACAATAACATATGTTTGGATGCAGTTTAAGTTCTTGTCTGGTGGATTTACTTGTACTTACTATTAACACAAAGACGAAAATAATAAACTAAATATATACAATAAGTAAAAGCAATGAGAATGAATGAAATTTTATGATTAATTAAATTCTAAGCTTATAAGAGAAGGAAATTTTAAGAAATTTTAATTAATAATTATAGATGAAAAAATTGTGCAACACGCCCAAACGTGGGTTGATATAGAAAATGAGTGGGTAAACTGATAAGGACTGCAAAGTCCATTCTTATCCATCTATTCCATATTACTCCAAAGGTTAATGTTAATACAGTGAGATTTTGAAAAGCATTCACATTGTACTGTGCTTCACCTATTTTGTATCTTTATTTCTGAACACTCAGATTTTATTTTTATTTCCTAGCAGAAACATTAAGGCTGGATCTTAGGCACAAGCCTTTGCCTGGCTAGACTCACAGGAGACTCCATCCTCTTTGGCAGCTTCTAACCACTCCAATAATAGATTCTTCTAATCAGAAGATCTGTAAGCAACATTATCTATCTATCCATATATCCCTATCCAGGTAAGCCCAGTGCTAACATATAGAAACCGAACAGATTACAGAGGGCATTTTGGTCTATAAGAAAAGGGATTGTGAAATATCCTACAAAATATTATCAGTGCACCTATGCTGTATTATGATAACCTGTTTACATGTTTGTGTTCATCATTAAAATAAACTCCCTGAATGTAGGGACAATAATATTTTAAGAATTGAATCAGTGAAGCCTAGTGAGTTTCTGGTACACTGCAGAGGTTTATTTAAGAAATAAATGTTTACCATCTTATATCTCTTGTATCTCTTACTGCGTATCATAAATTGGCTAAAAAGTTATGAAAATGGGCATTTTGATGAAGTAACAAAATACAATGCTCACTGCAAGGGAACAGCAAAGGAAATTTCTGGTAAGGAGATATATCTTTATAGTCTATGCAAACTTAATGTTCTCACAAATATTTGAGAATGTAATATGCTATTATTCCCAAAGAGTAACCTAGAGAATCATTTCCGTCTTTAGAATCTCCATTTATTATAGCTCTCCTTAGTTAACTTGGTTGTTGCTCCCATTCCCTTTCAGAATTGCATTCTCTCTATCAGTCAAACATAGTAACTGTCACATGTCCCCAAATCACTCTCAGCCTAGCCACTCTGCTTTGGCAGCACTTTCTCTAACTGACAAGAAATCTGGCTCTTGGAAGAGATAATTTAGTAGAGTAGCATAGCAGTGGGTGATCACAAAAATATACACTGAAGAGGAAAACAAAAGGGCTACGATGGGTTGGTAAAAGGAACCCATCAGATAAAACTATCAGGAAGCCATCAGATAAAACTATTATAAGACAGAATCAAAATTTATGAAAGCAACACCAACTTCACAACGATCTAATAGTTGATGAGAATGGAAACTACATAACCCAGGTAATAACAGTCCCTTTGGCTCATTTATTTGTTTGCAATGGCTTAAATCCTTGACTTAGTTTTTAAACATATAATATTACTATCTCGTCATATCTAATTCCTGTGTCTTATTTATTGAAAGCTAGTAATGGGTGTTTGAAACAATGGTGTCTACCTTAGACTTACAGTTAGCAATATAAGATGATCCAAAGATTTTTAAGTTCATATATAGGAATACTAACAGCAATTAACTTATTAGAGAAGTCTCAAATATTATCATAAAGATAAAACATCATATTTATAAATGAGATCACCAGAGCTTATACTCTTTGTTTATTCCTTTTTTATTTCTAAAATACATCATCAAATTCTCTGGGAACTTAAACTATACATCAATTATTTAAGTGAATATGCTTTGTAAGGAAAGTACAAAAGTAAGGCAAAAGACAAAACAAATAAAAATAGAAATTCAGCTGATAGAACACTATTGAAGCATGAAGGTAAAGAATGCTGCTCACAGAACATTGTTAAGATAAAACCACAAAGACACTTGAAAGAGGCCAGCTCTAAATAATAAATGACTAACACATCGACAGAGTTAGAAGAGGTTGTAAGAAACAAAATACTCTGTAAACACAATTTAAGATATCTATTTCAAACTTACAATCCGAATGTATGGGGAACTCGGGCCTTTGGTAGGAAAAGGCAATTGCCCTGCCAGCCATGTGGGTTAAAATAAGCACCCACGCCTAAAAAACCTACAGTGGTAGGTAGGTAAGGATTTTAATAAAAATTTAAATTATGATCTTAAAAAACAACAAAGGCTATATTTCTTATAAACAAACATCAGAACCTACTGAAATAATATTAGTCAGCAGAGAAAAAGCCAGAATCAAGTTTGAAGGAAAGTATTAATAGACCAGACACACTTGTTTGTAAAGTAGCCTAAACCAGGTGTTCCTATAGTGCATAAAGTGATAATTATGGAATGTTAATAAAATGTCCAAATGAAAGGAATTAGCTCTGGACTGAGATTTGGGAGAAGTGAAGTATTTTGCATAGAAGAAAAATTAGTTAAAAGTAATAATTAATGTTCAATAAATAATACATTTATTACTTTAATGTATCAAATATATAAATGTTACCGAAAACTCAGCCACTTGTCCTAGAAGCCGTATCAGAAGAATGAGAGCAAGTGCTTTGGGGAAAAGGAAAGAGATATTTATTATTTTGCCAGCAAGGAGGAGGATGGAGACTCCTGTCTGGAATGCCATCTTCCTCACAATAAGCAGAAATCCAGAGCTTTTAAAGATGGGTTCTCAGCCTCAGGCAAGTACTGTTCAGCTACAGTTGATGATTCTGATCAGACAATCTTGAGACCTCCACCCAGGACCTCCCTTTACCAGGTCCTGCTGAGCCATCTCCTTTATCACAAATAACAAAAGACTTCCTGCCCCTTCCAACCACTGGCCTGAGGAAGGGATGCAGGTTTTAGTTCTCAAAAAGGAATGGAGGATGTCTCGAAGAGGCAGAACATATTTTTGCCATTTTTTCAGGCCATTCCCTCTGTTACATAAATATATAAAGTTGTAGAAAATAGAAAATAACACATAGCAATATGATCAAAGATCAGTAAAACAACCTTAGGAGAAATAGTAGTATTAGACATTTTAATTATTGTTTAACATTTTCTCTGAATAAGGAACATTTGAGGGTTAATGTATGTAGTCCAATTTGATAAAAATTTCTCTGCCCCAACAATTGATGAATGAAATTTGTGTAAAAGAACTATAAAATGAAAATTAAAGAAAAGAATTCTAAAATAATATGATGTTTAACTGAATAAAATGACATGTTAAACATTTGACATTTTAATTTTACCAGTCAATGGAAAAAAGAGAATATCATGATATATATATTCAGATTAGGTGAATTAATAAAAATATGTAATACAAAATTCTGGCCTTGTGCAATCCATCTTGAAGGTGTATTGTGCATCCAAATCAGAACTCTTTTTAAAATAACTTGAATAAAAAACATGAATATCCAAAACATCTCCATGGTTTATTAAGAATAAACCCTGGCAATTAATATTAAAAGACTCTTCTAATGTGTCACATACATTTCATTACACAATTCTTTTTATGAGGAAGACTAATCATAGAGATGAAAAAGTAACACTGCACTTTCCCAGAGAATAAACCATTTTATGAAGCTTTGGAATATTTCATCTCATCCACGTAGAAGGGTCTAAAACTTAAAATTTACTTTTCTTGTTTAAAATTCATAAATCAACAACAGAACCAACTATTTCAATGACTACAAAGAATTTATATCTGTACAAACAATGTGAAGTGGGAAACTGATTTTCACAAGTTATCGAGAACAAACCTGATGATGACAATATGGAAAGTTATGATTTTACTCCTAACTCGGTTATGAGAAATTCTGTAACTTGTTGTAAGGGTTTGACATAAATCAGGAATTGATTTGTTTCCTTTGTTTCATCACTGAGGCTGATATACATCCTGGAGGCAGCGTGGAGTGACTATTTTGTGATTAAAGCAAATGCCATTCCCCCTTGCCTGTCTGACAAACTCATTTTCATCCTAAAAGGTAACTCAGATATTCCCTCTGCTGTGAAGACTTCTAGGCCTTTTTACCTTTCTTACATTCTCCTTCATCTGTGATGGAAGAACACTGTATATATATTTCCTAGGACTCATCACATTACTGTAGTTGTTTCCATACCTGTTCTTCTGTGTTTCTGTCTTTGCATGCAGAAATAACTGTGAAATGCTTACGGAATGAATAGATAGATAAATGAATGATACGTTTTGCTGTGTTATGATCTGACAGATAAGTTTTACAGAGTCCAGAAAGGCTTAGCTACTTTGCCGATTTTCTGATTACAAAGATTCTTTACTTTGTGAATGAACGGTAACTGAAAGTGACTTCTCACTATTTATCCATCAAACTGTTCCTACTTGTATACTTCAAATTTTTCAATATCAATTCAAATGCATCATCCATTATGAAACATTGTTATTTGCTTCACTGCCTTATAACATCCCTTGTGTATTATTTTTAACAACCTTATTTCCTTAGTGGAATATTTGAAAACTTTTCTTATGCTACTTTCTTTTCCTACTAAATTTTGATATTCCAGAAGGCATTTACCATCACTATAAGAAAGAGTCCTATTTGTTCACGAGACTGAACTCAGTGTGTTTTACCCTGAACTCAATAACTGTTGCTTGTTATTCATTTACATAAATTGGCTATATATTTGTCATTCAGAAACATCAAAGAGAACTAGAAAAAAAAACATTTGCATAAGAACTGCTGAGTTTCTTAAGAATATTCTCTTAAGAATAAATGTCTTAAAATAAGTCTCTTAAAATATATAATGTATATATAGAAATAAATGTTCAAAAATGCTTTCTTCCTTTTTTGGTTATTTTAAGAAATGTTTGCTTCTAATGAAGTTGGATATGAGATAGGTTTATAGAAAAATATGTTTGGTTCTGGTGGGAGTTATTTCATTGCCTTCTTGGAATCACCCTTCTCAGGTACCTGAATAAATCTGCAGTAAGAAACAGCTTGAATGTTAAATCTTCACTGGATAATTGTGGTCAAAATCTATCTCAAATTTCTCTGAATAACTTTTACTAAATCCTATGATTAGATTTATACTTAGAAGCCATTGAGAATTTACTTTGTAGCATAAAAAACATTATACTCTTTAGAAGCTTGCTGAATATTGGATTTTCTAGTTAAAAAATAATACCCTCTCGTCAGATCCAAACCTTTAGGTGACCCTTAAACTTAAAAAACAAATTGTGGAAAATGCATTCTAGTAATTGCTTTGACTTTCTACACAGGAAATTATTTTTGCCAACTGGATTATGTTAAATGGCACAAAACTGAGGTGAGGAGTAGTATACCACATTAACTGATGTGCATAGTGCGCTGGTCTCCAGATCCAGAATGTGAAGGTCTTAATCTATGAAGACTTTTTAAAAAAGTTCGGAGAGTGAGACATTGGCAAAGTCATGAAAAAAAGATTGTTTTGTTTTCTCAGTAATCATAGACACAGAAGATCAGAACTGGAAGGATTCTTGGAAAGAATGTGGTACAATCCCTTAATTTATAGATGAAGACACTTAGGACAATGGAAATTAAGGATTTCCCCCAGGTGCATCTGGGTATAAACAGAAGAACAGAGAGTTTAAAGCCTTGAAATCAATTGCCATACGTAAACACAATCACAATGCCTACCTCAGGCACTGGCACAGGGTAGGTCTCCAAAATACTTTCATTCTCTTTTCTCTTTCCTTATCTTTTCACTGCTATACAAAATATTTTTAACACAATGATTAAGAATGTGATTGTAAGAGCCAGACTGCCTGGGTACATGATCAATATTCTGTCACCTAGTATAATAGCTGGGCAACCTTGGGCAAGTTGCAGACTCTCTCCGTGCCTTGGATTACTCATGTAAAACTAAGGATTATAGTACAATTTTATCAATGTGTTATTGAGAAATTAAGTTAATACATATAAAAATGCTTAGAAGACTACCTGGTATATAGGACATGCTAATGAAAGTTATCTGCTAGTATTATAATGATTATGCTGTATGATCTCTTAGCATTTGTCTACTTGTAAAGTGTCCAGTGACATATTTTGCTTATTTCTCACACTAAGATAATTATTCAGGATATTTATCAAAATTCTTTTATCAAAACTGACTGGCCGTATAATCTAAACTGTGAAACTATAATAAAATACTGAAGAATTTCTGATAAATTAATTAATCTAACATTTATAGTTGCTAATGGTTTAATATATTTCACCTCCCAGATACAAGTTTCATTTTAAGAGTATTCTTTTAATTACTTACATGGTAGGAGAAGCACTGTGTAGGATCAATAGGAGCTATGTTTTGGAACAGGTTAGGGTCTTGCTTGAATACCTGGTTAGTTTTTCCACATGCAGGTAAAGCCAACCAGCATAAGTAGACAATAAATAATTTCAGCAGATTATTTTAATATATTATTTTTACATAAGATTTGATCAATATAAAAATTATAGACATCCTATTCAACCTGATCAGCTAACAAATTTATAAAATAATTTTTAAATGAGAGCCAAAAATTGACCCAAAAGTCTATATATTTTGTATGTATTTCATATGTATGACTGTTTGTGTAATCAAACATATATACACGCGTATTTTCACATATAGTCAAACTCAGAAGAGATAGTTTCCTTCTTCTAAAACACAAAAGCAAAAATATCAGAGCTGATTGTTATTTATTGTGATGACTTCACTTTAAAACAAATCAATTGTTCTAGGTACAATAATATGAAAGTTATGTCTATATTTTAATAGATCTTTTATTGAAATTGCTTTTTTTATAGGCATTCTCTTATTTTCTCTGAAAGCAGCAGGGACACGATTGTGTTATAAAATAATGAAAATCCAAGCTGCATTTCTAACAATTTCAGAGAGTCATTTGGCTTTTTCCTTACATACTGTTAAAAACATTTCTTTATCTCCAAATTGGAAAAGCAAACTAAATCGAAGTTGCTACTGGCTTTTACCCATTGTAGACTTACCACGTATGACCAACATTGCTCCTGTAGGAAAACTACTAACAGCAAGAGTACACACTCTCTGAAATATTGTTAAGCTTTAAAAATCACATCTAATAATTTCAGTGATAAATCCCAAGTCACATTAAAGTGACAAGGCTGAGAGTTTCTCTGTATAACCTAACCGTATGCATTAGCAAGTTGTAAAAGAAGAAAGGACTTTTTAATGCATTCTTTAGGGTGGGAAACAGGGACAGACATGATTGGCTAAGAAACATTAGAAAGAGCTGAGTGACTGAAGCAAATAATGGCAGTGTTTGATGAATCTCGATGTAGAAGAAAGCAGAGTTTAGACAATGAATATTGACTATTACCATCTCACTGGAAAAATAATTACTTTCTTAAATGAGGTGCTATTTACGTTTCTAATCATAAACTCCCACATTTTTAGATACAGTTTTCAGCAATCTTGGAACTTAATTATATCTGACTTCTCATGATCTGATATGGTAGTCATGCAAACACTGGTATTCTGGCCTGTATGACAGTTACATTCCTTAGTGTAAATCCTAAAGAAGCATTTGCTTTTCTTCATAATTCTTGAGAACTGGGTTAATGTGACTGGACCTCTGAGAAAACGCTCTTCTCTCAGTTTGTAGACAGACACGTGTCTTGAGTCTGTACTAAAATTGTGGCGCATCTACCAAAGTGACACCATAGTGTGAGTCTTGTGAGACAGTCCGTTGTTCTTCCTCAGGAGGCCCAATATAATCCACTAACTGAAGGTTTTGTTGTTAATTATTTATTTTTGTAATACTGCACTGCATAGCAATAACGTGTGATAAACACCACACATCCAAGTATGAAGGCTAGCTGCAAAAAGTCAATAATAGCAATAATAGTAATCAATAAACAGTTGAACGTTTACTGAGATCTTTATAAGAATTATTTCATTTAATACTCATAACAGTATTATAAGAAGAATATTACTATTACCTTCATTATTTTGATGAGGACACTGAAACAAAACAGGCATATACTAATTTGGCCAAAGTCAAACATCTACATGGAAGAGGTGAGATTAGAAGCCAAGCAGCCTGACTAGAGGGCTGTGCCCTGAGTCACCACACTACATTGGACTTATTTTGTTTGCTAAGAGGGAAGAATCATTTAAGATAATGACTTTCCCATCTTATTCAACACCTGGCATAGTATCTGGAATATGGAAGCTTGATAAAGATTTGCTGAATTGAGGTGCAAAGCACTCAAGATCATTAGGAAGATGAACTCTGAATTGAGCTAGCTGACTAAACAAGCACCACTTTAAGTAAAAATGAAATTCCAATATATCCTTCAAAATAACAAAAAAGTTATTTGGATGTCTAATAAGCACTTTCTAATAGGTGCAATATTTTCTGTATTCTGCTTATTGAAAATGAGTAGTAACTATATTTACATAAAATAGCCTTAAAAATTTTCCAGTTGCCTTTAATACTTCTAGTCCCCATAAATTTGTTTCTGTAGTTTTCATTTTGTTGTTAAATAATTCAATAGACCTTTTTAGATAAACTGTGTATAAACACTCCTCCCTTCCCATAACCAAAAGAAAAAATATAAACACTGATTTATTAACTGATGATATGCTAATTATTTTGTTGAACGAAAAAATGGCTAAGACTGACAGTTCTCCCAGGTAATTATTTCATAAAGAAACAATACAGAGGAATTATTTAAAATTTAATTAATTATTCCTAATAGTTGCTTCCTAATATTGAATATTAATAGTAATTTTTTTGGTGTGGTTATTATCATAGTGCATGCCTTACATGCAATTTATCTGTTAGTTGCGACAAGGATTAGCAGTTTGACAGGCATTCTATATGAGTTTAGCTGAAGCAGATGTATGGCTATAATAACCTTAATATTTTTTTCCATATTGAAAATACTCCCAGTAATGCTATATGGCATGGGATTTTTATAGCTTTATCATAAATTTATCTATGCATTGAAGCAGATTCTAAACATCTAAGGGGAATATTGATTCTATCCTTTTCACCCCTGTGTAGAGCTGACATGGTTTCTAACTCAGCACAAGCTTTTTTTGGTCTCCAAGTGATCATTCATCTCAACTTCAATCAAAATACTATTGAGGGATGAGGTGTTTGTTTAACAGAAGAGCTACTCTCCAGTCACCATTTTATCCAAGGCTCAGTTGAGAGAAACTACACATCAGGTGATGGCTTGAAACGTTACCCCTTTTCCTTATTCAGATCAGCACAAGAGCAAGGCTGGCATTTTCTCAGCCACCTGAGGCATTGCTTGTACTAATGTCACTTTGATGTTTTGCCACTAGCCCATGCTAAAGGTTCAAGTAAGAAATAATCTCATGAAGTTATTACTTAAATATATAGATTTTGTCCTTAATTTCATTTTAAAACATTTTGTTTATGAAAACTGCTAGGATAAAATCCCTCTATTCTTGGAACAAGTAAGAATCTTTTGAGGAATCACTTTGTTTATATTATACAGGCACTATGGATCATATCCCTGGACATATTTCTTCCTTTCTGATTTCCTGTGAGCATCTGAGAGCCTAATTTGGGATTTACACATCAAAGGGTATGTATATGTCATTATGGTATAATTTTCAAGCATTACCCTGGATATCACTTTATATAGCCATCAATTTTTCAAATTCTTAACTTTATGCTATTTTGAAGGATATTCAGTCTTTTAAAGCAATATTTTTTTCTGAATATGTATGTACATAGGTTACAAATAAAATCAAGTGTCTTCATGATCTTATTTACAGTCCACATATGATTTAACCAAAAGGTTCTCATCAATCTAAACTCCCTAACTTCATCCTCTGCAATAAATATGCATTTTTGTCCAAGGCATCTAGACAGATTGTCCATGATGTTTTCTGAAATTACTACTAAAAGGTGAAAAGATTCATGACTGGAGGTCACCCATAAACTCTGGAGCTTACTCTGATTCGGTACGTATTGATTGTGAGAGAGAAGGGTAGAGAAGGAAGAAGACTCTGTCATTTACAGTCAGAAGGACGTATCTGTGAGACATCGTGGTGAGCTAAACACATCATGCCCAAGTTATGACCTATGCATATGTATACTGCAGACAAGTTCGAAATAGAAGCAAAGCTCTCCACGGCATGGTTGCCAGTACTCACCAGAACTGACACACGGGCTTGATGAAATTATGACAGGGCATTCAGAACACCTTTGATTTGACAATCACACATTTTCTCATGTAATATTACAGTAGAAATGCCATTTTCAAAACTAATAACCATAAAGAAAATTCAAATACTCAAAATTTATCTGCCATATTAAAATTTGTAGTCACAGAGGTGAAGAGTGGGTCACAAGAAGAGATACGTACAGGAGCCGGCAAGGGGATTAAGAAAAGCAAACTCGTCAGAGATTGGCTATGGTTGAACGGAAAGGGTGTGAGTACTATTTCTCTTAGGATGACTGTTGCCACCTGGAAATAAGTCTTGTTAGTTTGATTATCCTGTCAGAAAGATCGCAATTTTTAAAAGCTATCAAATAATTTGAAAAGTATTTTAAAAATTAAAATGTCATGCGGGCCAAAGAAAACAGCTTGCCAGTTTGTGAATTTTAGCTTAAAGTGTATATATATACTTCAAAAGACAGCTTGTGTTTTTTAAATAAAACCTAGAGCATTTTAAAAATAGCACTTGGATTTAAATTGTATGGCAAATCATGAAGAGCTTAAAATATTTGTATTTTGTGTAGCCATACATACATTCAATAATTCATTAGGTTATATAAATCTACACAATTTTAGAGCAAACACTAAAAATTATTTCAGAGAATACTGAAAAAATTATATGATGATTATGATGATATGAGTTTATATTAAAATTAACCTGATTTGGTGCATATTAAAGAGTAGACCATGAATATCAAATGATGATTAAAATCAATATTAAGCTTAATATAACTTTACATGTATAACTCAGTAAAAGCAGAAAAATAATTGGTTGGGTCAAGTTGTGGTGTTTATGGTGTCACATTGGGTCATATTAAATTCTACGTGACTAGTAAATCTATCTCAAAACAGCTGAATGAATATTTCTGGATCCCTTTTTACCATATTTGCTTTGTCCAAAATCAAGTCATATTTCTATCGTTTCATCTCCTGATTCAGATTCTGTTATATACCCTGTGACATTAGACAAGTCAGCTAATATTTGGATATTATTTATTTAAAAATATGAATGTTGTGGGGATGGATCTTTATCCTTGCTGTTTAATTTATTCACTTATTTGTTAACCTCACATTGTTTTAAGAATGATTCTTGAAAATATATAAACAATCTATCTTGATAAGATATATTCGAATGAGTAAGAAAATTGATTTAAAGTGACAAAAATGTTAGAAAGAAGTAATGTTGTAATGTAGGTATGTAGTAAGCACAGACACACACATACATAAGCACACACACATGAAAGTTGGAAAATAAGATCCCAGTAACAAGTGAGTCCACAGATAAAATAATCACATGCCTTTAACAACTATTTTCATCCGAAGTTTTGTCGTCCATTTGGCTCTAAACTTTCTAATCGCCATGACAAGTGGTGAAATATGATTAATTATAGAAGTGTCTATACAGTAAGAAGAAATCAATGTTCTGACTTCATTTTTGATACTAATAAAAGAGAGAAAACTCTGCTGAAACTCTTCAAGGAATTGAAGAGTATATTTCCCTTGTGATATATAATATAATATATGTAATATGTCTTCCTTATAATAAAAATAAGGAGGAATTGAATAGTTTCTTTTTTTGTAACATCTGTCAGTATAGTCCAAAGAAATCACATCAAAATAAAAATCATTTAGTGATTAATATAGCACAACATATAACATATTGATATACTATAATACAATCTGGTTAGATAACATTCCTAATGACATGATTTTGCTTTGAGTGAAGATCACAGAGTTTCTAGAGCAGTTTATCAACCTCAGTGCTATTAACAGTTGAACCTGATATTATTTATTATAGGGAAGCTACCGTGTGCATTACAGGATGTTTATCACCATCTCTGGCCTCTACCCACTAGATGCCAGTAGTCCTAGTCTACCAGTTGTGACAACCTAAAATACAGCCAGACATTGCCAATGTCCTCTGTAGGAGGGCAAAATCACCCCTGCTTCAGAAACAGTGCCCTAGAGGAATGGTAGGATTGCATAGATCTTTCATAAATAGTATTCCCTTCAGCTGATGTGAAAGCTATTAAATGTCTGTCAACTGAATCTGTCTCAGAAGTACCTAGAGTACAGGTGTTTGTCAGAGAGAATGGTATTGATAAGTTTAGGGGTTTAGACTTTACAAAGTAGATGCACTCATGGCATCTGAACTCCTAGCTGTTTACCACAGATTCACTTTCTTTTCTTTCTGAGCACGCAATTGAAAGGCATTTTGCAGCCTCCCTGTATAGAAGCTTTGCTGTGTGTCTGAGTTCTGGTCAGTGGAACGTGGGCAGAAGCGATGAGCAACATTTTTGGGAAAGATTAATAAGAAGCTAGTCTGAGCTCTCCTTCCTCTTTTCATCTTTCTTCTTGCTAGGTGCAGAAAATGATACTCACCTGGGAGATGATTCATCTGTAAGACGGGAAACGCCCTAGTTCTTGAATGACATGTGGAGAAGAGCTAAGAGTCAATCAGGAACGCAAGTGCTGGGCTGGTTTGCAAATGAGAAATGAATTTTTATTGCGTTTGAACCCATAAACATTTTGGGTCTATATGTCATGATGGTTTTATCTTATACTAAATAACACAATGGGACTGATAGCTTCTTGGCAAACTAATGAAGCCAAATGTAGACCTTTTCATACCATTTCACTGTTTCCATGCATTTGTTTGTTGTGTGAGTATTTGTATAAAGTAACATAGGAAACAAGCTTCATAGACATGTTTCTTATCCTCAGGAGTATTGTTTTGGAAGGAACACGACATAGCTAGAAATAAAACACATGTATACTGAAGAATAAAATAATAAATAAACTAAGAACAAAATAGTAAATTATCCAGGTAAAGAAATTCTAAGAAAAGATATAATGCTAACTTCCATTATTATTGTGATTTCCAGGCAAGGAATGTATGAAGTTAAAACAATTGGCTTTTTTTCCTTCTTTTGACATTTTTCTTTATTTTTAATTGGCAAATAATAATTATGAATATTTATGGGGTACAATGTAATGTTTTGATCTATATATACATTATAGAAAGATTCAATAAAGCTAATTAACATATCCATCACCTCACCAACTTATTTTTCTGTGGGAGAACCTTAAAATCTATTCTTTTAGCAATTTTGAAATTTATAACCCGTTATTATTAACTAATCTCAGGCCTCATCTATTTTATGAAGCCTGTAAAAATTAATCCCTCTTCCCACATCAGCTACTGATGGTGTTCTTCATTGATCATGTTTCAGTTGCCATCTTGTATTTTTAGTTATCTCTTCTCTCTCAAGATCATACAAAAGACTTTGAATTCCTTGGGGTTAGAGCTGGGCTCACAGATATCTTGTTTTGTCTAATAGCATCTAGCATACGGTCTCCAATTTAGCAAATGTTCAATAAATATTTGACTGTTGTTACAATAACAAATTTCCATGCCTTCCACTTATTGGAAACATAAAAATTAATCTTGGAGAAAAAGGGTTTTAGGGGAATTTTTATGATAAAACTTTTTTTCCAAACTGGCTATTTTTCATACAACTAATTATAAAAGTAGCTAAATAGTATCTGTTTAATGTATAACAGATGCCTCATTGATACTGCCTGAGGGACAAGACTCGATAGACTACCTTACAAACCAAATAAGAGAATCATGTATTTAGGACATTATTAATAAATTGTGCTTATTTCTGACAAAAGTTACTTACAGGGTTGGAAGAAAACTCTCCTGGTTTCAAATCCTGCGAAACACTGTCAGTATGTCTCATGTAACATTTGGCATATAGGCATATAACTTGTTTTGTTGTACTATGCTTTATTGCACTTCCCAGATATTGCATTTTTTAACAAATTGAAGGTGTCTGGCAATGGAGAAAGTGTATGGGCTCCATTTTTCCAACAACATGGGCTCACTTCCTGTCACTGTGACAGATTTTGGTAATTCTTGCAATATTTCAAACTTTTTTATTATCACCATATCTGTTATGGTGATCTGTGATCAGTAATCTTTAATGTTACTATTGTAATTGTTTTGGGGTGCCACAAACCATGTCCATATAAGATGGCGAACTTGATAAATGTTGTGCTCTGACTCTTCCACCAGCTGGACATTTCCTCTTCTCCCACCTGCTGCTCAGGCCTCCCTATTCCCTGAGAAACAATAATACTAAAATTAGGCCTATTAGTAACTCTGCAATGCCCTCTAAGTATTCAAGTGAAAGGAAGAGTCATGTATCTCTCACTTTAAATTAAAAGATAGAAATAATTAAGCTCAGTGAGGAAGAGATGTCAAAAGCTAAAAACTAGGGCTCTTACACAAAACAGGCAAGTTGTGAATGCAAAAAGAAAAAATTCTTGAAGGAAATTAAAATCTTACGATATTCTGAAAATAGTCTTTATAATGTCTCTGACAATATAAAATGTACCTCAAAAAGAATTTTATTTAATATACCTAAAAAATATTTTACCAAGATAATACAGCATACATAGACACTGTTAAATATGTTAATTAACTCATGTATATATGTATATACATGCATGTATGCGAGTACATTCTAGGTCAGACTCTAGGAATGAAGTGTTATTGAGTTAATTTTTTTTCATACTGCTAATCAATAGTACATTTTAGGAAAGAGTTCAGATAAGCATGTATTATGTATCATATATAATATCTAATATCACAAATATCTTATATTTCTGCTTCATAACTGCTTGTTGTTTGGGGGCTTTTCATTTGTGTTCTTAAGTTAGCAAATTGTTTTTATATTTCATTGTTAAATTTTGTTTTTAAACAATGAGGTCTACCTAGATTTATATATTAAAGCTAAGGTTTCTTTATTTGATTTGTTTTTATTTTATTTCAGCATATTATAGGGGTACAGATGTTTATGTTATGTATGTTTCCCTTGCCCTCCCCCCAAAGTCCGAGTTTCAAATATGTCCATCCTTCGGGTGGTGCACATTGCACTCTTTGTGTATGCATATACCCGTCCCCTCTCCCTCCTCTCCCGCCCCCTCCCCCCTGCCCAACATCCAATAGATGTTATTCTTATATGTGCACTTATGTGTTGATCAGTTAATACCAATTTGATGGTGAGTACATGTGGTGCTTATTATTCC